>JARJHM010001118.1:0-69248 GCA_033356055.1 Carex pumila | reverse complement strand
ACTCCTTCCTCGTGTTTATTATTATATGCACGAGAAAGAAAAAGAAAAAGAAACAGAAGAGATAATGTGCATACTGTTTTTCTTTTCTTTCTTTAATGGAATATAGATCTTGTCTAATTGTCTAATATAAATTTAGAGGGAGATTATATATGGTGTTTTACATGGGGGTACTCAAACTTTCAGATTATGAGAATCAATTATTTAAATAGCGTTTATCGCGTAATAACGGCCGGGTTAAAAAAATTGCGCTATATCCAAATAGTGGCGCTATAGCGCGAAATAGCGCGCTATTTGGATATAGCGCCATAGTTTTTTTGGGAGAAAAACGCTATAGCGCGCTATTTAGAATATTGATGAGAATCGAACGTGAATGAATGTCAATCATATAAAATTTTTCTACCGTCTATAAGAATCAATTTTATAGTATTCATAACATTTCACTCTAATTTATATTAAATCAGATATAAGTATCAAAATTTTCAAGAGTCAATTGACAATTTACTTCTACTCATTGAGCTTTAATACAACAGGTGTTAAATTTGTATCAAGATTATATTATAAAGCACAATATTAATCATCCACCCCCCCCCCCCCCCCCCCCCCCCCCCCACACACACACACACACACACACACCAAAAAAAGAGAACAGAATAATTACCCATCTTAAGTTCATGAAAATTAACTATGTGAATTTAAGTACTATTATGCATGCTTAATCACACAAGTTAGTTGCTCCTAATATTTCAATTAATAATCCTACTGTAAAAAAAAAAAAAATAACATGCATCATTCAACAACACAGCACCAAAAATTGGCCGTCAATAGATTACACATTACACTACTATCTACACCTCTATACCCCTGCGCTGCCAATATATTTCTCAAGATATATTAAAAGAATTTAGCACTAAAATTGTTCAAATTATTCAATATCTCGGAGATTCGGATGATCCGGTCAGGACTGTCGTCAACGTCATTGCCGACGATGATGAAGTCCGAGGTGTCACCACAGGTTTAATAAAAACGGTAGGTATCTTGCTCTGCATCCTTCTATTCTGTTCTTTGAGCAGCTCCTCGCCAGTCCACTCGAGTCGCTCAGCGTTCGTCTCTTTCATCAGCTTCTTTCCTTGAAACATAACTGATTCGACACATGTTTCGGTTAATACATCCTCTGCTGTTGATCCAGCATTGATCCCATTTCCCTGTGGTGAAAATAAATGGTGTTAGAGAAATGAGCCTAGAAAAATGCAAATACCAGAAACTACTGGGACCAATTGCAAGGAAACAGAAATAAGTAGTGTTTCCGGACTAATTTGAAAAATATGAAATATTTGAATTGGTACCTGTATTCTGACGTAATTGATTTTTCTGCTCTCACCGAAGGCCATTGCCACTGCTTGATCGACCTGCATTACAAATCAAAAACCACATTAAATCCACAAAATTTGAAAACTACCAGTGGAACCAAACCTAATTAAAGGTTGACCTAGTGAATTCATTTAATGACAGATTTACACTTACCACATCCGCCTGACAGGTTCCAGCAATACTAGCCGCATCTCTCACAAGGGCCCCACTACCGCCAATTGACAAAACAAATACATCCTCTAACCCGTTAACGAAGGGGAATTCCTGCTTGTTATGCATCACATGAGTGATTCCCACAGTCGTTGGGTTCACAACCAAACCCGCATCCACAACCCGTATTCTCGTTTCCCCATCCACCGATCTCACCTCTTTATTCCCTCTCCCTTGACACGCCGCAGCCTCACACACATCCCGGATCTTAAAATCAAACCCGTCGGCCTCAACAGCATCCGCCCGGGAGAAAACAAACGGAGCACCGGTATTCAAATCGTAACAGGTTATGAGCAAAGGCTTAGACGCATCCTTAAGAGTCGCCTCTCCGCATACTTTTTCAAGTACTTTACTCTCCTTTTTGAATAAACCCCCAAAAAGTGTTCGGGTTTTGGGTTTTTCTAATCTGATTTTTCTAAGTACAAGAGAGGCATCTGAGGCAGAGAGGTTATTGGCGAACAGAAGGGAGGCAAGGAGCGCGCCGGATCCTGATCCAACAGCAAGGTCGAAGAAGTGGGAGATGGAAGCGGAAGGATCGCCGGAGAGGCGCCGGAGGGATGACTCGAGACGGATGAGAGAGGCGGCCGCGAGATCACCAGCGCCGCCGTCGATGGATAGGATGCGCACCTTTCCGGCGGGTGAGATTGCCGAAGGAGAGGAATTTCTCACTGGAGAGACGCCGAAAAGGAACTGCGACTCTAAAATGGAGAAGATGTCTTGACACAGCTTGGGTGAGTCGAGTGAGGGGGAGGCGGCCATTGGAAGAGGTATTGTTAAATTTGGACCGATGGATTATCTGTTTAAGACTTTGATGGCTGCGATTCGTTTAAAATGTTTGACTGAGATGGATAGGAGAAGGCGGGAGGCATCTTTTATAGGAGGAGGGAGAGGAGATTAAATGTGCATGTCAGGAACAGCTCGCGCGGGTCATTAAATGTCATACTGGTATTAGAACCCGGAGCAAAGCGTAGAAGATACACCGTATCACTTCTTTGTGGGCTCACATATGAATTCCCGTGTTTTTTATTACACCGCGTCTATTACTATAAAGGTCCCCCGTACATCTTGTCCTTCATGTGCACTATTAAAATTGATTGTACCGAGAATACCCTTACTTTTTACTCATATTTTCGACAACTTGATGTTTATAAACGCGGTCAAAAGGTTGGGATGAACAAAGTATGAAACAAGGGGTTTAACGGGACACGTGGCGAAAGGAGAAGTCGAAGAGATTCTCATATTTCTGGAGAGGTTTGACCGGTGGGAGAATCGACTGGCAAAATAGCGACATGTGATTTTTTTAATATATCATGCTATTCCGTGACAAGTTACCGGACAACATACAGAACAAATTAGTTCTGAGAAAAAAGAAAGAAAGAAAAGAAACAGTAACAACAAGTTGATTAAATTATTTTCATGGGTCGGAAGATAAAGATGCTTCGTGCGTCTTGTCTTTGTCGTCGTAATCATACAAATAGGGCTGAAAACGGAGCCGGATAATCCGTTCCGAATCCGCTCCGAATCCGAATAATATCCGTATCCGGATTAAACGGATTCGGATAATTCCGGATTCGGATCCGGATAATTACAGTGTATGTATAACTGCCGCGGATACGGATTCGGATAAAATCTTTAAGGCCTAAACGGAGCGGATATCCGCATGTATCCGATTCATTTTAACAAGGGATGGAAGTATATACCATCGCTGATTTTATTTACCCTTCTGTTGTGGGACTATACTATGAATTATGATCCGGAACTTCTCATTCTCATTTTCTTTCCTTAATCCCGCTCTTTTTTTCACCCTTTCTCAACCTGTCACATCACTCTTCTCTCTCCCCCCGTCCAAGCACAAACTAAGCAACTACGCTTCTTAGGTTTCTCGTCGGCCGACGATGATGCTTGTTGGCACCGACTAAGCAACCGCTGCAGTTGACGATACACTTTCTTAAAGAAGGGTTTCGCTTGTTAATTGGTAAGGAAAATCCTTGATTCCTCTTTACAAATTTAGCATACTAGTGAACAAAGGATTTCGTTTGTTTACCCATACTAGTAAACGAAGGGTTTCGCTTGATTCCTCTTTACAGATGTTTACCCATATTTTAAATGAAGGGTTTCGCTTGGTTACTGGTCAGAAATTTTTCCTTGATTCCTCTGTGCTACTTCTAATTTCGTTTTTCCCTTTATTTAATTTAATCTTGCCCTCTTTATTAATGTTGAACTAGAGAATTTTAATTGCAATTCTTCTATTGGTAGCTGGTAGAAGTAATTACTGGTTAATTTGACATTTTCAGTTCAGAAACTTGGAACATTCTAATATGATATTTCAATTTAAAATTTATGTAACACCTGGGCATATATTTTTGTTTCAAATATTTATTTTGTTTTCGTTAAAGTTTGATTCCTTAATTTTTTTTTCAATTTATTTTGATCAAATTGGCAACAGTGAAATCTCTATTTCTGTAATTCCTGTTACACCACTGTCTCATAATAATTAAATAAAAATCTCTTTATGCAGGAAATGTCTACAACCAATGAGCTTGGTAATGAAGTAGCTACTAATGTCGGGCCTTCTAATGATGTTGAGGAAAATCAGCATCAGCAAGAGGAAACAGCTACAGTGCCTCCAAAAAAGAAAGTTCTAACATCTAAAGTATGGGTAGAGTTTCACAGAGAGGAGACACAAGTGGAAGTTGATGGGAACATGGTGAGGCGCGTGAAGGCTACTTGCAAGCACTGTGCTAGAGTGTTTGATGGAACAAGCAATCGAGGAACATCTCAATTGAAGAATCACTTGAGAACTCACTCTGCTGATTTCCGTCAGAAGTTGCTACAAACATCTATGAAGAGCGTCGATGGCACTTGTACTCTTAGTGCATACAAGTATGATGAAAGCGTGAGCCGAACTAAACTTCTACATATGTTCATTTTGCATGAGTATCCTTTCACTATGATCGAACATGCTGGGTTTATTGATTTTGTTAAATCTTTACGCCCGTCCTTTCACTTAAAGAGCCGAATAACTCATACAAAACAGATCATGGCGGTCTATGTAGAGGAGAAGAAGAAGTTGTATGATTTGTTTGCTTCGATGTCCTGTCGAGTGAGTGCAACAATGGATTTGTGGACTTCAAGGCAAAACAAATCATACCTATGTGTGACGGCCCATTTCATTGGAGAGGATTGGACCATGCAGAAAAGAATAATTAATTTTATACACATGGGGGAAAAGCACACAGGGTTGAATTTGTCCAAAACTTTTATTAAGAACATGACGGGTTGGAATCTTGATCGGAAACTATTATCTTTGACCTTGGATAATGATCGGGCTAATGATGTGTGTGTTAGAGATATTGTGATACATTTGAATGGAGAGAATGAATTGGTTTGTGAAGGTACATATTTTCATTTGAGATGTGCAACTCATGTTATTAATCTAGTGGTGCAGAATGGGTTGAAAGGGATAAAGAATGCAATTGAAAATATTAGAGAGTGTGTTATGTTGGTGAAAAGTTCTACTTTGCAGCGAGAGAATTTTGAGAAGGCTGCAAAAGAGTGTAAATTGAAAACAAGGAGGGCTTTATCCACTGATGTAGCTACTCGTTGGAATTCAACTTATATGATGCTTAGAGATGCATTGTATTACAAGGATGCTTTTAAGAGATTACAACGGGTTGATCCGGTGAAGTTTCATATGTGCCCAACAAGTTATCAATGGGATGAAATTAGAGTCATTTGTGAATGTCTGAAGGGCTTTTTCAATGTCACAAAACTCTTATCAGGTACCTCATATCCAACTGCGAATTTGTTCTTTGAAGAATTTTGTGAAATTAAATTGCAAATTTCTGAGTGGTGCACGGGAGAAGATAATCGTGTACGTGCAATGGCTCTATTAATGAAAGAGAAGTTTGATAAGTATTGGGAAAAGATGAACATTATTCTTGCTGTGGCTTGTTTCTTAGATCCACGTTACAAATGCAAAATGGTGAAGTGTTACTTTCCCGAAGCTGAAGAAGAGATGGGTGTATTTTTGAGTGCCATAAAATCAATTTATGAAGAATATGTTCTCAAGTATTCTCCTCCTCTAGATGGCACCCAAAGTGTAGGGCAACAATCATCTCGAGTTGTTGGATCTGCCTTTCATGAAGATCGATCAAAGAAAAGAAGATTTACTCAATATATCGAGGAGGAGAACACTGCTCTTGAATCACCTAAATCAGACTTGGAACAATACATGGCAGAAAATGTACTTCCATGGGATGACAACAATGGTCATTTTGACATACTAGGTTGGTGGAAATGTAATGGATCAAAGTATCCCATTTTGGCAAAGGTTGCACGAGATGTGTTGGCAATCCCCGTCTCAACGGTTGCTTCAGAATCTGCATTTAGTACTGGAGGCAGAGTTGTAGATCCTCATCGTAGCTCATTAGATCCTGAATCAATTGAAGCTTTAATTTGTGCTCAAGATTGGATCAGATATTCCAAGCCAGGCATGTTTATTTTATTTATTACTTTCAAAATCTTTTGTTTAGTAGGTGCTGTAATTTATGCTTTCAAAATCAAGATTGGATCAGATATTCCAAGCCAGGCTTTAATTTATGCTTAAATTTTTATTATTTGGGAAAGTGATATTTTTTCACAAATATTACTAATAATTGTAGGTGCTGGGCAATCTATTTTTAATGATATTGAGGAGCTTGTTGGAATGTCACATTCTACATTGGTCTCGAGTGGAGAAGGTATATGTTTAGTAGATAACATTAATCTGTAATGTGGATTTATAGGTTCCTTAATTTTGCAAGAAAAACAGTAAAAAAGGAAACAACAAAAGAAAAAAATGAAAAATATTAAGGTTTAATTAATAAATATGTGTTTGACTAAGATTGTTAGGCCAATAGGATTATCCCTAATTGTTAGGCCAACATTAGTTCATGGTTGTCTGAATCAGACAATGGTACCAATTTTCTGGTTATTGGTATAGTACGTACCAGTTTTAGATAGCTACTAGTGCACTTTCATAATCTGTCAGGGACCCAAAGCAAAAATAATTTAAATGTAGGGTCTGATATGTTAAAATTTGGGGCCTTGGTAGTTTGTCCTTATCAAAGAGCTTAAGTGTAAGATGCTAACTATTTTGAATATGTGAGTTCAGCCGAGTAGATTGGAGTGGATGATGCTTTTTTTTCTTTTTTTTTCTGTTTTTTATTGTGTTTATATTTTAATTTACTATGTTTACTGTGTTTTTTTACTGTGTTTATATCACAAATAATTTACTGTGTTTTTTTTTTTTCCAATAGGAACTTCATCAAATCCTTTGGTGCCATGAGTAGAGTGGATGATGCTTCAAATTTAGTGGTGAATGATGTCTTAGTGTCCTTTAGTACAGAGCTATAGTATTTTGTGCATAAAGTGATACAGTTTGTCTATACTAGTTTCTATTATTTTGGCGCAAAAAATATTATATTTTGTGCATCGATAGTGATATAATTAATTGCACTGTCATTTTGTAAATTGAAGATTTTATATGCATGCTAAGATGGTAGTATTTATATTTCAATTTTGTTAATTAGTATTTATATTTTAAAGTTTATATGACTCGATTATCCGGTAATTATTCGTTTCGTATCCGTATTCGAATCCGTATTCGTAGACTATCCGTTCCGTATCTGTATCCGTTTAAGACGGATTTGGTTTTGAATTTTGATATCCGTTTACTATCCGTATCCGTATTCGTATCCGCTCATTATCCGACGGATGCGGATATGGTATCAGCATTATCCGCTCCGTATCCGCTCCGTTTTCACCCCTAATTCAGTAGCATTTCTCAAAGAATGTTCAGGTAATTAATCTCAAATGAATAAAATTGAGAAAACTAAATTATTGATTGGACTATAAATAAATGCATGTATTCAGATTTTAGATACAAATTTACGATTATTTTAGGTTGAGAATAGTGCGGTCATTCTTATTGAAGTACAGATATATATCTAAAATCCATTATATATTTCTAGATTACTATTGCGGTTGTCAGACGGCTGTACAAATTAATTAATAGCTCTCACTGTCAAGGAGACATGAAGAATTAATATAAACCTACAGAGGAAAAGGTCAACCTGAAGGCAACTTAAAACTTATATTTAATTGAAGAAACTTGTTCATTTATACTACAATTCTTCGAGATCAAATAGATAAATGTAAGCATAAATAAAGTACAAATGCAAACACATTTCGCCCACCAATAAAATATGAGGAGGGTTCAAATGCACTCAAATTTTTGTGCACTCAAATGCACTCTATATTTCAAATCCTTGTTCTCCATTTTCAAAGTCCGAATAGTCAATCCGAACTGTTAGATGTGATCTATATATTAAGATGTGCTTGGAGACCAAATTTTACATTTTTTGGAATTTTTTTACTATTTATTAAGCCACTTTGAAAATCGCTGATTTTACATTTTCTGGACCATTGGATCAACGATTTTCAAAGTGGCTTAATAAATAGTAAAAAAATTTCAAAAAATATAAAATTTGGTCTCCAAGCACATCTTAATATGTAAATCTCATCTAATGGTTCGGATTGACTTTTCAGACTTTGAAAACGAAGAAAAAAAATAGAATGCATTTAAATACACAAAAATTTGAGTGCATTTGAACCCTCCTTATAAAATATATACCAACTATTTGTTTGTAGTTCATGTCATGTAGAGGCTGAGGATGGTGTGATTTGTGCCACCTTTATGAAAGAGACAACAAAATTAAATACCAAGTGATGTAATCATCATGGGAATAATATTAAAATCCCAAAGCATGGCCAAAGTTTCAGAAGTCAACTGGTACATTGAATGTGAAACTGTTAAGACAGGTCAATTAGCCAACTGGCATAGAAGATTTAGTAAATAAAATATAATTTTCTTATTTTGTTAGTTGATTTATTTCCTAGTAGTTTGTATAGAAAGAAATATTATTAGAATAGAAAGAATGAAAAAAAGGAATGAAATTTGTATCCAGTTAAGAGAGGCGCAAGAGCTGTCTATATATCAGCTCTTGTTCTCTTTGTAAGAGACATGTAAGAATTTATCAAAAAGAAATAAAAAACAGGGAGGGTTGGTGGGAGTGTTGTGTTCAATTTACAATTCGAATTATAACTTTGTACATGGTATCAGAGCGTCTTTGATCATAGGACCTGTTAATTACTTTTAAGGAGTAATGGCGGGTAAAAAAATTGCAACTGGTGGAATTCTTCCAGGCGAGAAAAGCCTAGAGGATATGACCCTCCTCCAGGCACTGAAGGAACTCCTTTAAACCCAGAAGACCTCGACTATACTGGTGGAAGTACCTATGAATTCGATCAATGTTAAGCTTGATGGTACGAACTATGGGCTGTGGATCTCTATGATGGAGACCCATCTCGCAGGCAAGGGAAAACTTGGCTTCGTGAAGGGAGATAGATCAGCACCACTACCTACCGCTGCTGATTACGAACAATGGAAGATGCAAGACTCTATGGTAAAAGGTTTACTCCTCAACTCTCTTGATCCCAGTTTGATAGGAAACTTTCATCGTTATTCTACTGCAAGGGAGGTGTGGGATGCTTTGGCTACCACCTTCTTTGACGGTGGTGACTCATCTCAGATCTATGACCTTCAACAGAAGGTTAACCAATTGAAACAATCAGGTGGTTCCCTATAACGAGTTGCAAGGTTTATGGAAATAAATTGATTTTCGACGGCCCAATCTGAGGTGTGTGGTGAAGACATTGAGAGGCATAACTCATAGGTGCAACAAGATCGAGTTTACAAATTCCTAGCCGGATTAGATGATCGTCTCGATAGCACACGAGCAGATGTGATTCAGATCGTGCCTCTTCCCACCGTGGAGCAAGCGTATGCTAGGATTCGAAGAGAAGAGATGAGACAAAAAGTGATGCGTGGGCAAGGCCATTATATCTCCAATTCCGTTGTTATGATCTCAAAGGGGGTCAAATCTCACGAGGTATCACTTTCTCTATCTAGAACAGATTCTAAGCAGGGAAAAAAGGGAGAAGTTGGATGCTCCCACTGTCACAATCCTAAGCATACCAAAGATACATGCTTTAAACTTCATGGATACCCGGATTGGTGGGTGGAATTGAAAGAAAGAAAAGCAAACAGCGGTAGGAAGGGACCAGCAGGGTATGCCCACCAAACTGGGGCAATCTCAACTGGTTTTACAGGGCAGCAGCAGCAGAACCAAGCTGAGAATTTCGGCCAGAATTCTGTCAACCAGAATTCAGCAGCAACACCCGCAGGAACTAGACCCTCAATTGGCTGTGCCTCTCTGAATCTTGCGACTCATCTGGAAGGTAAAAATAATCCAAATTGAGATGAAGGTAAAGCTCATTGTACTCTTCAGTTTTCAAATTTTAATAAATGGGTAATAGATTCGGGTGCTACTGATCATATGACATATTCTGAGAAAGACTTGGAACAAATTAGAAAACCTAGAAGAAAAGAAATCTTGAATGCAAACGGGGTATCTTCTCCAGTCATTGGGACAGGAGATGTAAAATTAACTCAATCACTATGCTTGAAAAATACTTTACTTGTTCCATCTCTATCTACTAAATTAATCTCAGTAGGACAATTGGCCGAAGATTTGAACTGTGTAGTTCTAATGTACCCGAAATTCTGTATTTTTCAGGACATCCTCACGAAGGAGATACTTGGGCGTGGTATTAAACGTGATGGACTGTATCATTTAGAAGATTTAAGCATGGGAATGGCATGTGTGGCACATGTGGGTACTTAGGAGAAGGACATTTGGTTATGGCATAAAAGTGTAGGGCATCCGTCTATCGGGTATATGAGAAAAATGTTCCCTTCCTTGTTTTCGGGTTTAACTAATTTTGAGATCAATTGTGAAACTTGTATTAAGGCCAAGAGTCATAGAACTTCATATCCTAGTATTTTATATAAGAATAATGAACCGTTTGAACTAGTACACTCTGATGTGTGGGGTCCATTCCCAATTAATTCGGTAACTGGCAGTAGATGGTTTGTTCTTTTTTCTAATGATAGCACTAGAATGACGTGGTTGTATCTTTTGAAAACTAAAGATGAAGTTGCTAAGTGTTTTCTAGATTTTTCAAACCTAATCCAAAGACAATATAGAAAGAAAATTAAGATTTTTAGAAGTGATAATGGTGGTGAATTTGTTAATAATTTGTTGAGACAATTTTTAAAAGATAATGGTATTATACATGAAACATCTTGTGTTGGGACTCCTCAACAGAACGAAGTTGCAGAAATAAAGAATCGACATATTCTAGAGATTGCTAGGTCACTTTTATTTGAGAATAATGTGCCACATATTTTTTGGGATTATGCAATATCTACAGCGGTTTATCTTATGAATCGAATGCCATCTAGTACCCTAAAATTCCAAACACCTTTAGAAAAATTATCATCCTATGTTAATATTCCCTCTGTGTTGAATTTGGCACCGAAAATATTCGGGTGTGTAGCATATGTGCATGTTCCAAAGGGAAAGAGAACAAAGTTAGAACCTTGTGCAATCAAATGTATTTTCTTAGGGTACGGAACCAACCAGAAAGGATATAAATGTTACCACCCGGAATCAAAAAAAAATATGTAACAATGGATGTTACATTTTTAGAAGGAGAATCCTATTTTCCAAAACAACCGCAATAATTTTCTTTTCAGGGAGGAACAAATGAGGAATCAAATGAAAAGGAAATCTGGTGGGGGAATAGTTACCAAATTGAACTAGAAACTCTAGACCAAACACACAACCAGCAACAGCCAACTTCACCAGTTTGGTTAGACCAAACTGAGCCTGTTGTTAGCCCAGTGTCACCAGCCCGTGATAGCAGTAGCCCAGTTCGGTCAGACCAAACCGAACCTAGCAGCCCAGCTTGTGAAAACCCAGCTCGACTAGATGAAGCTGAGCTTAATAACCAAACTGGATCCAACAGTGCAGTCCAAGAACAGAACCCGATTAATTTCTGGATAGAACTTCCTATCGGAGAAGAAATGATACAGTCTGGCCAAGAATTACCATGCTCAAGATCTCCAGAGGATGCTCCCGAGGTAAGTTCTCTCAACACTGAACCCGGAATAAAAAGTCGATACCCTGTAAGATCAATACGAAATGTACCACCAAAACGATATATGGTAGATGGTGAGAAAAAAGGTGAATACCCAATAGCAAATTATACCAGCACTTCTAGTCTACCCAACATGGTGAAAACTTTCACTGAAGAGTTGTGTAGAGTTCAAATACCAAACAATGTTGAGGAAGCCGTGAGAGACCTGAAATGGGTTGAGGCAATGGAAATAGAAATGAAGGCCCTAGAACAAACCGAAACCTGGAAACTGGTAGAATTGCCAAATGGAAAAAAACCCGTAGGGTGTAAATGAAGGACGTGTGTTTTGAAAGTTATCTTTTAATAATAATTTATGTGTTGTTCATGATTTTATTACAAATATTATTATTCTTATTCCTTGAGATTTATATGTTATATCTTTGGAAGTATTCAAGAAGATGCTCTTGGTCTTGAATCATAGAACTCCTAAGATGACAAACATTTAATCACTAAATAAGTTCACAATCGTGGTAATTAAGGAGGAATATTAATTACCGAGAAAGATTGTCATGTAGATTAAAGTACATTGAAGTTCTATAAATGTTGATAAAGGATTATCATTTAATTACATGAATATATAAAATGTGTATTTTATATATTGAACATGACCTAAATGAATGGAACATTATATGGATTGTGTTTTGTGTCATTAATGTTTCCATTGTGTCTTTAGAATCTTAGATACGAGATGTGTAGGTTTTTCACATGAGAAACATATAATGTGATTGCTATTTAAATACTATCTTATGATAGGAATAAAATAACAGTTCGTTGTGTACAACTTGTGCGGGAGAAATCTATATGTTAATATTATCATTATCCCTCAATTTGAGTTATGATATTATTGGGACCCTTGGTAAAGTGGAATTATATCGTATGCAATATAACTGATGTAGTTATAATTATAATTCACTTGAGAGACCAAGAAAACGAATATAATGCAAAAATGACACGATCCTATTTTGCATATTATTCATAATATCATGTGACAAGGATAGACACAAAATTAGTGGATTGAGTAAATGATTTACTATGTCGTTTGGATAACTATAATGTAATGATAGAACCTCTTATAGTCAATAATATAAAGTTTTATATTATTGCCAAGATGACATAGATCCTCTATACGGTCACACCAACTGAAGAGAAACAACAAGTATTTTATATTTCATAATGATGTATAAGATAAAATACATGTGATGAAATGCTAAAATAAAATGTCATAATATGACATGCTTAGACCATAAATAAATTTATGAAGTTATGCAATATTATTTGGTATAATGTTTGAATACATTATAAGAATAATATAAATATTGTATAATAGAATAATATGAATAATATTATTTGTTCATAAATTAATTTATTGAACCAACCATAATATGAGATTAAAGAGAGCATGAGATAGCTAAACAAGGCTAGTGGCATTTGTGTAATTGATTCAAACCTTACACAAAGGGTTGCCCTAACCCTTGCCTATTTAAGGGGGCTCATTTTGGAGAAAAACAAGCTAATTTTCTGCCTATAACACTTGCCAAAATCAGCCCCTTTGAGCAACCACGTTTTTCCTTTCTCCTTAACCAAAAGTTGAGAAGGTTGCTCTCTCATCTTCTCTTGTTAGGTTTAGCCACCAAGAAATCAAATAGTTTGTTGATTTAAAGATCAAGAGGTGGTTGTATCTAAGCCTTGAACTTCACATCCATCTATCTAAGAGGTGTGGTAGTTCGTTGTTTAGGTTCAAGGTGAACCAAGAGGTGCTTCCAAGAGAACGGCGGTTCCAAGAGATCTAGAAGGAAAATCAACTTCCCTCTAACAAGAGATTTGACAATCTATTTAGGTATAAATTATTATCTCCTCTTGTATAAGAAATAAATAAATTTATTTATTTTTATTTAGTACACATTAGGTGCTTAATGAAACTATTAAGAAGTTTCTTGTTTGCTATTGTCATATAAATAACGTCATTTGTGTATTGAGCCAAGTGGTGATTGAAAAATTTTTTAATTCTCACCATAGGCATACACATGAAATCCCTACAGTAAATGGGTGTTCTCTGTTAAGTATGATGCTACAGGGAAAATTGAGAGATACAAAGCATGGTTAGTGGCCAAAGGATATACTCAGACATATGGAATTGACTTCCAGGAAACTTTTTCTCCAGTTGCAAAACTAAACATTGTTCGAGTTTTGTTCTCTTGCAGCTAATCTTGATTGGCCATTACATCAGTTTGATGTTAAAAATGCCTTCCTGCATGGTAACTTGGAAGAAGAGATTTACATGGAGATACCTCCAGGATATGAGCATCACAGCTCAAAGAAATTGATGTGTAACTAGAGAGATCATTATATGGTTTAAAGCAATCTCCGCGAGCATGGTTTGAAAGATTTTGCAAGGCAATGAAAAGCTATGATTACACCCAGAGCGATTCTGATCACACATTATTCTACAAGCATAATCATGGGAAAGTAACAATTCTAATTATCTATGTCGATGAGATGATAATTACTGGTGATGACATGGATGAGATAAAAGAGTTAGAAAGAAGACTGTCTAAAGAATTCGAGATGAAGAACTTAGGAGGTTTGAAGTATTTTCTCGGAATAGAGGTGGCAAGATCGAAGCAAGGTATCTCTCTTTCTCAACGAAAATACACTCTTGATTTGCTTACAAAAGGGGGAATGTTGGATTGTAAACCGACCGATACACCAAGCATCCAGAATCTAAAGTTAGAAGAAGACCCAAATGATGAGGCCATTAACAAGGAATAATACCAGAAATTGGTAGGAAAGCTTATCTACTTATCGCATACCAGACCAGATATTGCGTATGCAGTGAGTATAGTAAGCCAATTCATGCATGCCCCAAGTGAAAGGCATTTGGAGGCTGTGATGAGAATTATGAGATATCTCAAGAAAAATCCAGGAAAAAGTATACAATTCAGAAAGAATGGACATTTGAAGATCTCGGGTTATACAGATGCAGACTGGGCTGGGAACCTAAATGACAGAAAATCGACATCTGGTTACTTCACATTTGTGGGAGGAAACCTTGTTACTTGGAGAAGCAAGAAACAAAATGTAGTGGCGTTGTCAAGTGCAGAGGCAAAATTTAGGGGAATGTCCAAGGGCCTCTGTGAACTTTTGTGGCTAAGAAAACTCATGACTGAATTAGGGTATAAACCACAAGAAGAAATGTTACTTTATTGTGACAACAAATCAGTCATTGAAATTGCACATAACCCGGTACAACATGATCGCACGAAGCATGTAGAAGTCGACAGACATTTTATCAAACACAATTTGGAGCAGAAGATTATATCTTTTCCATATGTGAGATCAAAGGAACAGCTGGCAGATGTATTAACGAAGACAGTATCTACAAGAATATTCGAGCAGTTGATTGACAAGTTGGGCATGACAGATATCTACATGCCAACTTGAGAGAGGATGTTAAGACAGGTCAATTAGCCAACGAATCTGGCATAGAAGATTTAGTAAATAAAATATAATTTCCTTACTTTGTTAGTTGATTTATTTCCTAGTGGTTTGTATAGAAAGAAATATTATTAGAATAGAAAGAATGGAAAAAAGGAATGAAATTTGTATCCAGCTAAGAGAGGCGCAGGGGCTGTCTATATATCAGCTCTTGTTCTCTTTGTAAGAGATATGTAAGAATTTATCAAAAAGAAATAAAAAACAGGGAGGGTTGGTGGGAGTGTTGTGTTCAATTTACAATTCGAATTATAACTTTGTACAGAAACAACCTATTACAACTTATAATTAAGGGATATATATAGCAAGCCCACAAGCATGAATTTACATGTTATGCCTATACAAAATGGTATATATACTCATGTGGAGGTAAAAGATAATAAGAGCACGAATAATTCGGTATTGAAATGTTCACCACTTAACGGTATTAATCTATAATGTAAATATTTTTCTTAATTAATGAAAATTTGTTAGTTGGACCAACCCCTAAAAAACGGTATTAATCTAGTAAAACGAGGTCGATTAACTTAATTTACACTGCTTATTAATTCTGAATGTTGACCCACCATGGAATTCCACCACTTTTGCTGACTCGTGCATGCTTCCACGTTACAAATAAAAGCAACTAATTTTCCTCTCCGGTTTCATTACATAATTGTTTATTTCTGTTGCTAGAAGCTAACGTGCAAAAGGTAGCTAGTGGTGATTTAAAAATGAAATGTTCTATGCAATATAAAAGACATCTATAAAGTTGATTTCGAATTGGACATTCATCAACAATAACTAATTGTATATCATTACCATCCCGTTGCAGGTGCTGCTGCCAGATGATGTGCAAATGGTGGACTAGGTGATTGTTGATGAAGAGACAGAGTGAAGACTGATGTCTTGTTCCTCTCCTACATACTCTTTTTGTTGGAGATTCCATTTTTGACTATTGATATCTAGTGTTTGTTCATTTCAGTATATGTCTATGTACATTAACTTTTTATTTTGCTCTATCTTATTTCGAATTATCCATTTGATATAATGACTTTTACTGTTTGAACTATGGGATGTAAGTTATTAGTTTCAGATTAATGAAATGGGCGTTAGCCTTTTTAAAAAAAAAAAAAACTAATTGTATATCATTAATTTCATGCAATTTGTTAATTAGTTAATATGCTAAAAATACATTCAACTTTAAGAATTGATCATACTAGCCAAGTGAAATTATTCTGACAATTGACATTTTTGGTGTCTTGTATCATATTTATAATTATTTTAGTGACTTGCAATTTGTTTGTTCTACTTATTTGATATTTTGAGATTTATGTGATTATTTATTATGATTGGAGTTTTAATACTTAGTTAAATTTCATAACTTGTGCAATATTTAATTATAGCGTGCTTATCATTATTTAGGATTAAAATTAAACATCAGCACGATAAGTTATTAATTATATTACCAACTAGACAAAATCTCCCCTCCCTGCCTTCCATCTTTTAGTCATATTTTATTTTTCTTCTTCCAAGCTTACACAATAACTATTAATCTTCAGTAAATATTTGGAGATCAAGTCTCCAACTATTTTATATTCATAACATATTCTCTATCCGGATTAAGAACACACAGCCTTCACATGATGAAAATTGTCTTTGTCACTAAATCAAAGGCTGATTCTCAACGTTATTGTTTGTTGTTCTTTTTTTTTCTAAAACTATATGTCCTTGCATAATTAACTTGCTGGTCTGCTATAAAATATAGAATATTTTTTTATAACACTAATTAAATTCATTAATGAACCAAAAACGATAGAATTAACTTTGCTGCAATATCTTCATTCTTATATTAAGCATGTAGATGTCTAAATTCGTTAATGGCTTTGATTAAAAAAATATAATTCAGATGAAATATCAGTCATCCATCCGATCAAATATTCTGATTTTATACATCTTTTTTTATATTTTTTTATATGTAGAAGTCTAAATTTATATAGAAACGTACTAGCCATATGTACTTGTTACATTGAATTGTATTATTATTCTAATTGGCCTTAATTTCTTTCTATTTTTAAATGCCATTTGAGGAATTTTTTTATTAAATGATAATTGATTGGTCATTTTTCATTTATTTTTATTTTTATATCATTTAAAGAATGTTATTTGTTATTTAATGTGTCATATTATATGAGGGTTTTTTTATAAAAAAAAAGAAAGCCAAAATGATTATATATATAGAGATAGGCTAATATGTTTTCGGTAGCACTTCGGCCGAAGTGCTACCGGTCCAATTTTTTATTTTTAAAATTCAAACAGTCGATCCAAACCGTTCATCTTATTCTCCATATTAATATCTGCTTGAAGACCAAATTTTATATTTTTCTGAATTTATTTACTATTTATTAAGTATTTTACAAAATTGTTGATCCAACGATGGCTACACAAAACAGTAAAACCATTGGATTAGCGATTTTCAAAGTGGCTTAATAAATAGTAAAAAATTCAGAAAAATGTAAAATTTGGTCTCCAAACAGATATTAATATGGAGAATAAGATGAACGGTTTGGATCGACCGTTTGAATTTTAAAAATAAAAAATTGGACCGGTAGCACTTCGGCCGAAGTGCTACCGAAAGCATATTAGTCTATCTCATATATATATATATATATATATATATATATATATAGAGAGAGAGAGAGAGAGAGTGACTAATATGCATTCGATTATGTGCCGATATTCATACGGTTCAAAGTTTTGAAATTTTAAAATTCAAAATGTCGATCTGAACCGTTCATCTTGGTCTCCTCATTAATATGTGCTTTGAGACCAAATTTACATTTTTATGATTTTTTTTTTTACTATTTATTAAGTCACTTTGAAAATAGCTAATCTAATGGTGGCTTAATAAAACAGAAAAACCGGAAGCCACCGTTGAATCAGTAATTTTCAAAGTGGCTTAATAAATAAAAATCATAAAAATATAAAATTTGGTCTCCAAGCACATTTTAATATAGAGATCACATCTAATGGTTTGGATTGATATTTTGGACTTTAAAAATTAGAAAACGACTTAGTTGCACGAAACATCAGGAACAATCGATTTGATCGATATTAGCCTACCTCTCACTCTCTCTCTATATAATATATGTCATTTAAAGAATGTTATTTAGTATAATTTTTTTTATGAAAATATGTCATACGAATAAATTTCTTTTTATGTGTAATAATGTTCTGTTGCAGCGAACGAAAACGATACTGTTATATTGTTATAACTCTAGCTGAAGACTAAATGATTAAATTATTAAATTTGAAGTTATACTCAGATGAGCAGGACATCTCCAGTATCTCAATTAAATGGACGCAACAAAAACTGACGTAGCGGTTATACCGTTGAATACTCAATTTCGTACGGGCACGAGTACGGGACGGCCCACCACGTGTTTTCCACAAGAATGCTATGGGGCCACTCATGTTTCCTGTTATACCCTCCATTTGAGCCCTCTCATTGGTCTAAAAAAGTTCAACTTGCCCATTTTTGTCAATCGAGTTCGAAATTATTTTCCCAAGGCCTTGCATGAATTCATGCCTTTTCAAGCTGAATACCAGACTATAAATCCATGTGCATTCTGAAACAGAAAGTCAAACCGCATCTCCTAAATATTCCTTTTTATAAAAACAATATCTGATAAACACAATGGCGCCAAACAAGGGCAACCAAACCGTAACCCTAGTCTTGTCCCTCCTCCTCTTACTTCTCCTTCCTTCTTTCTCTCTTGCCACTTCACCCACTGACTGTGGTGTAGAGACCGAAGGAACATGCCACAACAAACCAAAGGCTCTCCGCTTAAAAGTAATCGCCATTGTTGTGATACTGATAGCCAGTATGATGGGTGTCTGTCTCCCTCTCGTCACAAAATCTGCCCCGGCACTCCACCCCGATAAAAACCTATTTGTTGTGGTCAAAGCATTCGCTTCTGGTGTCATTCTCGCCACTGGATACATGCACGTGCTGCCAGATTCATTTGATGACTTGCAGTCTCCTTGCCTAGCAGACAAACCATGGCACCAGTTCCCGTTCACGACTTTCATAGCAATGCTAGCGGCACTTCTTACGCTGATGGTCGACTCTTTGATGCTGACATTCTACAACAGGAATAAAAAAGGCAGTAGCGATGTAGCGGTTGTGAGCAGTGAGAGTCCTGCAATTCATGGCCATGGCCATTGCCATGGTGGTGCAATGGAAGTTGTGAGTAATGACCTAGAAGGGAACAAAAAGGTGACCTTGCAACGAAACCGTGTTATTGCACAGGTCAGAGAATAGTCATTAGTTCTTAATTTAATGTCGCTTATAGTTTATAATACTATACGCTGTCATCTGTGAAACCAAATTTCACTGAATTATATTCAGTCAAACGTGGTCAATTTTTTAGTAAGTTGGTAAGATTAGTAAACTTACTTACTTTAGATAGATTGGTTGTGGTGATCGATATATGCTTCATAATTTTAGCTCTCATATTTTTCTGAATACCACAAATTTCTCTACTTGTAATTATTATAATAAATAGTGTCTTACAATCTTAACAGCCAGCATAGGATTAAAATTAACACTTATATGTTTTTTACAAGACAAAACCAAATTTGTTTTTGAAAGATAACTTGGTCCAGCACACACACACACACAGACAAGTAGTAGATTTTTTTTTTATTTACTTTCATTTTCAAGCCGCTTTTCTTTCTTTTCTTTACAAATCTATTTTAACTAAGAAAGTTTTGTTATATAGAGACTAGAACTAATCGGAAGTAAGGGATTAATGCAAAGAAAAGCCTGTGCACTAGTTGGTTATAATAAACCTTAGTATATCTCAATCTAATTAATTAGTTATTGAAAGGGCTAAAAATGTTTGACATCGCATTCTTTGGGTCAAAAAATATTGTGATAAAATTTAGTTATTACAGATATCTACCTAGGTTTGTGATATTACAGAGGCACTTGAAATTTGAAACTCTTTTGAAAGGATCATGAAGCTAGCTAGTTTTTCTTTCTTTCTTTCTTTCTTTTTGTTTTAACGTGGAGCCAAGCAACAGAAGCTTCCTTCTAGAAGGAGTGTTTTCTAGAGTTTAGCGTTTATGTTTTCATTTATTTTTCCTTATAGGCAGAGCCAGCTGTGGGTGCACATTAATAATTAAGCATGTATACTTCCGATAATCCAACTAATTAAATATCAAAGAATATGCCTACGTTTCTTAATTTCAAAATTTTCAAAATGTTAAATACAAAAACTGCTGCATATATGACTTCCAATGATTAGCAATTTGCTTCCAAAGCATAGTGCAAACCAATTTTTCATAAAGATGAACTTGTTATTACTTAGATGGTTAATCATGTAATTAAGATACTATAGCTAATACATTCATTTTTTTTTACCTCCAACAAAAAGCAAAATATATAGTACAGTCAAGAAAAGAAAACTTCACTGCCTAATTAACAGTAGCGAAGCATTTTGAACTTAAATTTGTGTTTCTTTGACAGGTGCTAGAAATGGGAATAGTAGTACACTCGGTGGTAATAGGTCTAGGGGTGGGTGCCTCACAAGATGTGTGCATGATAAGGCCACTTGTAGCTGCTCTTTGCTTCCATCAGTTCTTTGAAGGCATGGGGCTCGGTGGTTGCATTCTTCAGGTACTTTATCCCGGCCTGTTCATTTTTATGAGAATTATTTTGCCTTTTTGTCATTGCAAAAGACAAACGATATCATTCAATACAACATGAAGAAAAGGAAAGAAGAGAAAAAAAAAAAAAAAGATAAAACTTTAATTAAATAATTGAAGTGGTTTGTAAAACAACACGCTATGCTTCGGAAAACGTACAAAAGGAAAAAAAATTTCCTCCTGTTTTTGACTTTTTTTGTCAAAGTCACTGGAACGATATTAATGTGGGTAGAGACTAAGTAATTGGAAATTAAATTAATATATATTTTCTTTCAACAAAATTATTCTCTTCAGAGAGTAGAATGTTTCTTCTTCAGATTTCACTTAGATATATACCATGCAATTTCTTCTTTTTTAGGCGGAGTACCACCTGAGGATGAAGTCAATCCTAGCCTTCTTCTTCTCAGTCACTACACCGTTCGGCATAGCACTAGGCATTGCCCTCTCAAACATTTATCGTGATGGCAGCCCGACGGCACTCATAGTGGTCGGAATTCTCAATGCTGCATCCGCTGGGCTTCTGAATTACACGGCCTTGGTTGATTTGTTGGCGGCTGACTTCCTGGGACCCAGGCTGCAGGGCAACGTGAAGCTTCAGCTGGTCGCGTTCTCTGCTGTGCTCTTAGGTGCCGGCGGCATGTCCCTCATGGCCAAATGGGCCTAGGAAGTGACATGTATATATATGCTGTTGTGTGATATATACATGGTATCTATTTCTCTTTGGAATTCGATTGCGGATATTTAAGAAAGTGGTTGTCGTATTTATTTTATCATTGATGTACATTTCTTTTCTTGAGGTAATTAATCTCGATGTGCTTTTCTTCCTGCATTAAAAGTTAATGGCTGTATCAAATACATGTATGTATACATACAACCGGTTGTTTAAAAGAGTCGAAACGGGGGAACTAATGAAAAGAACAAGGTTTGATTAATGGCTAAATTGCAACAATTGTAGATGAGTCTTATTTTGTTTTAATATATTGCTGCCCGGACAAACCATAAGAAAAATAAAAATATATAAATGCTTAAAGTTTTATTTTCTTCTGAAAAAGAATCGAGTCCAACAGAGAAAAGCCACGTTCATTGACGTGTTAAGAATACTATTAAGCCTATAACAATTGGTATTATCCTTATCACAAACTTATAATACATGACAAGTTGTCACTGCCAATGATCGATTTAAAAAATAAAAAAATAAAAAAAGGATAATACATAAGTTCTTAATTTGGTAAGCTCCGCTGTTTCTTTCTCTTCATATCTTGAATATCATTACCAAAAAGATGGATCTCAGCACAGCAAGCATTGGAAACCTTTAATGGTTGGGCCTGACTAACAGAATGACTCGACATAATGGGCCTTAACAAGGCCTAAAATGGGCTTGAATAACAAGCACGTAGTTTCCGGCCTTAGTAGCATCTCATATTCAGACAGTGAACAGTCTACTAGGACCAGGTAGTTGTCAATGGACCAATGAGATCCAATATACTCTAAGGTTTGCTTTAAAACATTGTGCGGTGGGGAATCTTATTTCAGTGTATATGACCGATGATTTCACTAGTTTCAGAAGAGAAGCAACAGATAGGGAGCGAAAGTGATCAAAATTGATTTTTGACGAAAACATTTATTCTCTAAATCGGAGTGTAAAATCACTGTGTATGGAGGTGAACAAACCTCCGTCTCCTTCCCTTCCCCTTTCACTAATAACATTTTACCCTCTATTATGAAGCAAAGTCTAAATAAAATCCAATACATTCTAAGAAAAAAGAGTCTGTATTCTCTTTGCTGACTGTGTTGAGCTCACCCTTAAATGTTGATCTTAGTGTTCTCTTCTGAATGTGTTCCGTATTTTACTTCTTTTAACAAAAATACCGTACATGTAAATACTTATCTGGTTAACTTTAACAGTAAGCTAGTTGATTTTAACATTTAAGAATGAAAAAAAATAACCGGATGATTATGTTTTCAATATTAAATTAATTATTTCTGACAAAAAATATGATCTTTTAATCACTTATCAACTTTCTTATAGCATTCTTTTTGTTGCGTTTGAGATTTATTTATTTACAATTCTCAAGGCATATCTGATGATAGTATGGAAGTGCAGTGATTAGGGGTGTTTATCAATTCGGCTCAGTTGAAACCGAGCCGAATCGAACTAGGCAAATCAAAATTATAATTCGGTTTCAAAAATAGAACCAAACCTAATCAAAATTTTATTTTTGTTTGTTCAGTTTAAATTAAAATATATTAATTTTTTATTTAAAGCAATTGATTTATAATAAACCAAAGTATAGAAAGAAATAAATCGGGGTATTAAGATATAAATTGAGATATTAAGAAATAAATCAAAGTATTTAAATTAATTGATTAAGAAATAAATCGAGGTATTAAGAAATAAATCGGGACATGATGAACCATAATTTGATGCATAATAGACACACAGTTGAGCCCAAAATTTATCCTAATTACCGTGTTTTATTGCATTTATTTATCATTCCGTTCAGTTTTAATTAATGTTAATCAGGACACAAGATACTGCGCAAGTTGTTAATTATTGCAGAATTAAAATGCGAAACCACACAATTTGCATGTGCATAAAAGATCCAAGCTGAATGAGAAACAAATGAAAAAAATAATCTCTTCTACCGAAATTAAATCATTTGATTTGGCTGATTTCACCTGGTGCAGATTGGTTTCCAATTATTAATTATTGAGGTGCATGGCTGGCTGATATGGAGCGCCTTTATTTTCTTACCAAATAAAAAAAAAATTGGAGAGAACCTGATATATATTCGGGCTGGCTATCAATTGGGGCATCGGAATTTTTAGCATTTTTTCATTTTTACTTTACACTTTGAACTTGATTGGGGAGAATCGGGACAGAGACAAATATTGAAGTGAGTTCGGCCAGAGGAAAACCAAAGCACATCTTAGTTTGATAATCGGATCAGAGGCAAATCGAAGGAAGAGAGAGCTGCACTTGATTGAGGGAGCTCTTAATTTTCTCTTTTTATTTTATTTTTTTGATTTTAATGGAATTAAATATGATTTGCGTTTGTGTTGAAAGTACGTTTGGTTAAACATTTTATCTAAGAATATGGAAGTAACTTGATACTTTTGTTATGTTAATTTAGTTGTTTGAATTTTATTTGCGGTTGTGATGTTGATTTATTTATGAATGCTTGAATGGTTTGTTTAGTTATTTCTTATTTTATTAAGGGATCCGCTAATAATAAATTGAGATCGAAATGAGAAATTTATATTAGAAGTACTTTTTAAAATAGCGATAGTTATGTAAACAATATTAGATAAATTTGGTGATGAACTGAAATGAGAAATTGAATTACTAGAACAACATAAATAAACTTAGGTACTCGGAGCTACGAAAATAGTCCAAAAGACTTTTGAAAAAAAAACACGGATTATCAAATAGCTTAATTGGTTTAGATCAAAACTAGTAAGCCACGAACGTGGGAGACCTATTTAATCTAGATACTGTATGAAACCACGAAAGTGGATAAACATCTACCTTAGGATAACACCCCCTCAATAATTGCAACCCAAAATATTAGAAATACACAATTAAAAGTATCATAGTGAAACCATAACCCTAGATATTCATTCCCTCTTATTTTTCTCATCATTTTTTTGTTTCTGGAGTTCAATCTGCATTCTGTTACATTCAGATAATTCAATTTGCATTTTGTTTGGAATTCAGGCTGAGGTTCTAGAATTTAGTCTACATTGGTTTATAATTCATCCTGCATTTAGTTAATTCATCTAGCATTTTTATAATTCAATTTATAAAAAAAAACATTCAATATTTATTTGTCTAGATTATTGAAAACCGGTAAACCAGTACTTGCAATATCTCTCTGTGGTTCGATACCCAAATTACTAAGCGAAAAGGTCATGTGCTTATGACCGAATTGTATTAGGATTAGGGATTAAATTGTTAAGCTACCAAAATACCATCAAGCTTTTCTATCAGGGCGGTCCGGACCAAATTCATAATTTATAAAAGCTCGGTCGGTTCGGTTATTTTGGTTTTGAAAATTTTCAAACCGAACTGAACCAAGGTTATAATTTTGTTTTAAAAAGCAAATAGAAAAAACTAAACCATTTGGTCCAAATTAATTCGGTTCGGTTCAAAACCGACTAGACCGGACTCAATGAACACCCCTTCCAGTGATGACTTATGAATTAGGGGTGCAAACGGATCGGATACGGATACGGATCAGATAGTGATCAACCCACATCTGTATCCATATTTTTTTTCAGATACGGATACGGATCGGATAGTAACCGGATACGGATAAGGATCAGATATTTTCGGATACAAATACAGATACGGATATAATTCAGATTTCTAATTAACTTGTTATACCATTACAAAATATATATCTTATTAACTACAATTCATCAACATAACTATAACTTTAATTAAAAATGCCAACACAAAATATATTCTTTAAAGATATTCTAATACAAAAGATAAATAGACACAAAAAAATTCTCTCAAATCTTAACATATCCGGATATCCGAAAAATTAAAATATCCAGATTCGGATAATTATCTGTATTCATATCCGTATTCAATTCTGAAACTCAACCCGTATCCAAATCCACTTAAAAAAATTTGTATCCATATCCAAATTCACAACTAGGGGTGAGTAAATCGCTCATTAAAAGCTCGCCTAAATTCGCTCATTTATTCGCTCATTTAAACTCGCTCATTTACTTAATGAGCGAGCACGAGCATGACCCAACTCGCTCATTAAGAATTTGCCACATCTAATCCCTGCCACATTTAATCTTATGTAATTCTGTGTAACATCAACCTTGCCTCATTAAGATTGATAGATAGTGAGCATAGTTTCATATTTAATCATGTGTAAGAGCACAATGTAACATTTAATCATGTGTAATATACTAATATTCATAGTTTCATATTCATTTTTTTTTTTTGTAAATCAGCAGGATCAAAACCTCAGCCTAAAACCCAAAATAAGTAATAGTCATAACAACTCGCTCATTTAAATGAATTATGACAATTTGTTGGATTTTATTATGATGACTTTTAACAAATTTTGTTATGCGTGTGTACACTATAAAATTTTGTTATGAGTCATAAGTCATAACTCGTGAGCCGCTCATAACTCGCTTATTAAAAGCTCGCTCATTTACAACTCGCTCATTTACTTAACGAGCGAGCATGAGCATACCCTAACTCGCTCATGCTTGCTCATTAATCACCCCTATCCGTAATTATCCGTATTCGAATATCTGAATCTGCAAAAATTTGGATACGGATCCGGATTCGGACGGGTAATATCCGACCCGTTTGCACCCCTATATGAGATATCTCATATTTTGCGTAACTGGCGTGTTCAATGCCTATTCGGAGATAGCACAGGTCGGTATTATTTGAGCTTTGAGATTCGTGCAGAATGCATTTAAAGGGTTGTTATTTTAAAAAAAAATCACGCAAAATATGAGATATCTCAAAGGATGCGAATTCCATTCATACGACATTGATATCATTACCGGACATGTCTTTAGTTTAGCTATGTGTACTAAAATGAAGTCAGAAAATATTGAAAAGAACTAATTAAGTATATAAAAGAACAATAGTTTTATTTTTTGGCTGAAAATTCATAGGCACTTTCATTAATAAAAAAAGTCATAAAGTAGTTGTTACATAAAATTAGACAATTAGTGTATGTGGAAAATACACAGGGGTATGTGCATCCTGTGAATGCATATCATCCTTACTTGATTAGAGTAATAGGAACCTAGCAATAATGTCCTATGTACGTAGATGACAGCCAATAAAGCACTGAATCCAAACCAAACTGGGAACTGAATCAATCAGATCAGGACAGTCGCCCATTAGCTGAGCAGGCACTGAATCAAACTAAATTATGAACGAAATCAACCAGTCCATAACAGTTATCTCAAAACAAAGAGAGAAGAAAAAGAAGAGGCGAAAGGTAGCACAAAATAACACATAACATCATAATCACAAAAACAAACATTTATTTTCTAACTGAATATTTATTCGAATATATATATAAAGTAATTATATGTACAACTCATTCCACCTGTTCTTTTATTGTCAAAGAGAAGAAGAAGAGCTCAAGAAAAGAGAAGAAAAAGCAAACCGTTGGTATTCGAGAATAAAACCCCCTAAAGGATGACGCCAAGAGTGATGACCAGATCTATGAAGTGAAAGAATTAAAGAATGATTGCCAAATTCGCTAGATGAAAGTATAGGCTCAAATGACAATAGAGAAATGAGCAGTAGTCAGATTCACTAGACGGAAGCACTGAAGATGGTTACCAAATTTATTAAACAAAAGCACTGATTAAAATGAAAAAAAATAAATAAAAAGAAAGTATAAAGAAAGCGGAGGAGAGGAGGGATTGGGTAGGGGGTGGGGGGGCCTTATCTCTTTATTTTACCTATGGCATGAAATTTTCCAATAGTTTTATTATACGTAACTTGTTTAATATTTGTATAAAAATACACAATCACATGGTCATATTTTCCACAATTATATGTTAAAAGTAACTAAATTTGTGTTGGAACTAATCAACTAAGTATTTAAAACAAAATATATTAATTGGTTAAAAAAATTGAAAACAAATACAAAATTTTGAAACAGTTTGGGGCCCCTCTCCTTTTCGTTTCAGAAAAAAACGAAGAGAAAAAAAAAAGAGGTGAGAAGAAACGGTTGTCCTAGCACGGGTTCAGTCCAACCAATTTGACCTAATCGCACCAAAATGCAAACCATCAAAGCCATGTCATGATTTATGTCCGCTTATCAGAAAGCACTAATAATGACGATGAATAATACCTCATTACCCTTTTGTGCTGTCTCGGTTTACCGGTCGGTGAGATCACCGCTGGGAGGTGGGAGCACCGTATCCGTTTCACTCAAAACACGAGACAGCATTCATTCATGGGATTCTGTGACCCGCCGTGATCTGTAACTGCGGGGGCCACTCTTTTTTGACCTCTCATTTGTCTCACCCAGCACTCTTCTGGTTGCTTTTTACCATGTTAAAATTTGAGTAAAGTTAGGGTGTGATGTGCTCATTAAAAATGTTTGGTGAGCACAATTTCGAAAGTATATTGGATCGATTTTAAATGTCGAATTCAAACTGTTGAAGTCCTTGTACTTTATGAGTGATGTATGTACATATAAACTTTTAAAAGTTTCGAGTTTATTTGCTACATGGTCAAGCGGTCAAATAAATAATAAAAATTGAATATATAAAACAACTTATAAATTAAGTTATAAAAAATTTATTTATTTGACGGCTTGACCTTGTAGCAAATAAACTCGAAACTTTCAAAATTGTATATGTACATGCATCACTCATGAAGTACAATAATTTCAACGGTTTGGATTCAGCGTTTGAAGTCAATCCAATATACTTTTGGAGTTGTACTCACCAATCCCTCTTGATAAGCACATCACACCCTGGCTTTACTCCAAAAATTTTATGTAATGTAACGTATAACGTAACTTGGCATTCTAAAAGAATTTTAATAAAATAAACTAACTCAGATATGTCAGATCCACACCCTTCAGTTTATATGTGGTATTTTTAATCAACGGACCAGTTCTTAATCTTACCGTATAATTTTCTTATTATATCTAAATATTTAGTTATTTAGCATAAAATAAGTTTCTTTTTTGTGGCTTATGTTATCAAATATGAATAAATTAATTAAGTAAGATAAGTTATATAGAGTATGGCTAATATAGTATCAGTGTCATTTCAGTCTATATAACACCAACTTTAAAACCTATCAAATCGAATGCAAATGGTGAATCCAAACCGTTCAAACTAATTTACTTTATGAGTGATGCGTTTACATGCAAAAATTTTATATTTCAAGTTATTTTAGTATCAAATCAAGCAGCAAAAAAATTAAAAAATGAATGTATTGAAAATTAACTTAAAAACTCACACATTTGACCTCTTGACTTGATACCAAATAAACCCAAGAACTTATAAATTTTACATGTAAATGCACAACCAATGAAGTAAATCGGTTTGAACGGTTTGGATTCACCATTTGAACTCGATTTAATAGATTTTGAAGTTGGTGTTATATAGACTGAAATGACACTGATGTTATATTAGCCATACTCGTTATAATAGAGACGACTTATGATTTATGAAGCATAAGTCCCATTTATGAAATAGAATAAGTTACATATGTTCCGCTTATTTATGATTCAACCCATGACCCGACAATTCTCAAAAATCAAACTGACCCAACGGACCCGTATTGAACCGAATCCAATCCGACATGTCTAATTGTCATATCTAAATATTTAAATAAAATTGTTGAAATATCAACATCAAGTGAAAATAATATAATGAAATTATTAGCATCAATGAATATGTTCTCATTGCCATATCTAAATATTAACATATAATTATTGAAATATCAACATCAAGTGAGAATAATAAAATAAAATTATTAGCATCAATAAATATGTTCTCATTGCCATATCTAAATATTAACATATAATTATTGGAATATCAACATCGAGTGAAACAATAATCTAATAATATTATTAGCATCAATAAATATGTTCTTGTTGCCATATATAAATATTAACATAAAATTATGAAATATGAACATCAAATGAAAGAATAATATAAGAAAATTATTAGCATAAATAAATGTGTACTGATTGGCGATTGCTACTGCACTTTGCTTTTGGCAACTTGCATATGATCACTCATTATCACACCTCACAAGCAGTGGTAATCGTAATACACGGAGTAATAAATTACTGTTATTGCTAACCTAAGCCTGTGAAAAGCTTTCGTGTCATATTACTTGAAAGAAATTGCTTACATAATTATTGGCAAGATATTGTCACCTTATTCACCCGTCACCCATGCCTTCAAGCAATGCAAGTGGTAACGTATTAGAATTGAACCCACTAGGAGCGAAAATCAACTAATAATACAATATGCATCAACCCATATATAACATTTCATATTATTTTCATCTTTGAGACTAAAAAGTTTCCAGTACATCTTAAATTTGAAAATTTATAATTTGTGGACAATTATTGTTTCGTTATATATACATGTCCCACTAACTCACTAATATGCAATAGAAAACTAGAAACAACAAGAGCGTGCTATATTTACACAAACTGAAACGTGATTTTATCAAAAAAATTCTGGTGGAAGGATATAGATATCTTCTTAGTAATTTAATTAGATAGTATACTAATTTTGATGCAATTTAGAATTCATTTGACCACCAAATAATGATGATAAATTTAAACAATTATTGTATAAATTGTTCGGTGGATTACCAAAGAGTTTTCAAATTACATCAAATTTCATATACAACCTAACAATAATATAGAAACCATTTCTCCAAAAAAATTTATAAAAATGTTCATCTGCTGTCATGATTATCAAATGAATTTAGTGTTAATATAACCTATCCTATTTGTAATTCTATCTACCAGACCAAATTAGCCAGGTCTTTTGTTTTTCTAATATGAAGTCTTATACTAGAACTCTAGAAGATGTCAAATTTCATTAGAATAATATTTGTTATTTGACATTTCAATATAATAAAAAAAGATAGCGCACACATCAAACAGCTCATCTCAACACATAGTCATCCTACTTGCACAAATATTCTAAGAATTTGATCTCATCATATTTCATTCATGTAAAACAGAACTTTTTCCCAATCACAAATTCACAATTCATGTCGATCATTCTAATCCATTGACCGAAACAAAAAGCCCATTGTATACCGAGCCACAGAGGATCCAAAATTTCTCTATCAACGCTCATTCAGTGCGCGGTGTTAACAACTTACCTGGATAACCTTGCGAACCACGTGGAAGTATTAATGAACCTTCGTAGCTTTTCCCGCATCGATAAATAATTATATACGCTCACTAATCACTATTGATAATGATACGTATTAATAATAGATTGGAGCTCCACAGTCATTGAACTCCGTAAATCTATTTTAACAATTCATACACCGAGTGCAAATACAATTTGCCATCTTGTGGAGGTAATCTCACCTCTCAACACCTTGCGTCACAGATTTCCCTTTAATTAAACTCAATGGTAGTTGCCCGGTCGGTGTTCCCCACGATTAGATCCAACGGACAAGATTCTGTACAGGTGCAGCCCATCGACGGCTGACACAGTATTTCCATTTGTAGGCCCTACACGCTTTAACTGCCCAGCCTCCTAGCTCCTGCTATCCTATAGAACCTTACTCGCACCTGGACTACAATTAAGAGCCATATTGGTCCCACATATCAGTGTTTTCTATGTTTTACGACTCGTTTACTTAATCAGTTCCAGGACTGTTTACGATCTTAATCATTAAACTATAGTTTTCTTGACTGAGGAAGAATAATTAGACTTTGGCTTTAACGCCACTGTGCACTCTCTCTCCTCTTCTCTCTGTACTGGGGTCTGGTGAAAAAAAAAAAAAGTATTAGAAAAAAATAAACATAAATTATTGAGAGTCTTCCCCTCTTTTTAAACAAGACTGGCAGTAGAAAAAAGGAAGAATCTCTCGCTCTCTCTGTCTCCTCTTTCTTTTATTATTCTTTACATCGCCCCTGGAATTATGGGGAATTTATCCGATTCTGAAAATGGGACCATTATGCATTTCTGAGCAAGAAAGGTATCACCCCCGGTGAATTTTAGTCTTGTTATTAGTTTTTTTATTGTTGGTTTAGAAATAGAAATAGTGGAATTATAGTTCTATGTTGGGGCAGAATCAATTTGTTGTACAAAATTCAGTTGGACAGACAGATGGTTTGTTCTTTTGCCTCTTTTTGCGAAATAGTTCGAGAAAATTGTTAGCTTAGTAGAGTTTCAGAAGCAATCGTTTCAGATAAGCATATTGAATCAAGGGGCATTTTGGTATTATATTTTTCGGAATAAATTGGGAAGATGGAGAACTTGGGAGATTTTGCGGAGGACCTATATGAAAACTCGAATTCTGAATTTGATGAATTCAGAAGCTGTTGTGCAATTGATGAAGAAGGAGACGAGATTTGGGAGGATACTGACGAATCATTTGCACATGTTTCAAAAGAACTATTAGATGAATTTGCAGTAAAATTGTTCTTTAAAGGGGTGTCCGTTTGTGAGGAAAAGGAGAACGGGTCAAAGGTTGCCGGAATTGGGGTGGTTATGGAGAGGGGAGGTGGAAGTGGAGTTGCGGTAATTGAAGTTCAGAAAAAGATGGATTTCTATGTGGAGGAATTGGTTGCGGAGCATCTCGCCTTGTTGGATGGGATTTTGGTTGCTTTGAAGAATGATGTAAAAAGGATTTATGCCTTTACTGATTCAGAGAAGCTTTACTTTCAGGCAAGAACATTTTCTTTAATCTTAATCTAGGATTGAATTTTGGTGATCAGTGAGTACTTATTTCTAGCACTGAATTACTCGTATACTGAAGGGATATTTAGTTCTACCCTTGCCAAACCTTAAAAGTGCCTTCCATAACCTTGCATTAAGAAGCATCTAATTGCCAATTCTAGCACTTCATTGTATCTCTAATGAGTAGGTGATTATGGAGGGCATTTAGGTTATTCTTGGAAAGGGTACGGGATATACTGAACTTTTAATTTTTTTATATTTGTATTGTGATATATTTGAGGTATATTAACATATAGATGATACTTCTCCTTTCAGTGTAGAGTGTAGTTGAAAAGAGAAACAAATTTGGCAATCTATAATTAGAACTGTTTAATGGAAGTCATTTCTAGTACTTGGCGGGGGCTTCAATTAAATAGGAAATTTTGGAACAGTTTAATACAACGCAAATTTTCTAGCAGTTAAATTTAAAACATTCTACTTCTAAGCTCTAAGATTTGATCCTGCTCTTTAGATTGCTGAGACTGAACTCCTTGATGACAAGCTCTTGGTAGGCCTAGGCCACCGAATTCTAGAGCTTGCAGAACAATTGGACGACTTTGATCTAACCCTAGTACCAAAGCTCGACCTAGCAAAGCCCCTCCAACTAGCACAGGAGGCAATCGGCATTTACAATCCTCCTATTCTCAATTTTGTTCCCAACAGGGAACAGAGAGTTGGCTACTGCCCATACACTAGCTGCTCAGCCCGTTTGGACCCGGTCCAGAGTTACTGTGGACCAGGCTCTTCTGATGCATACCGGTTTGAGTGCCCCGAGTGTAGGAGGGATTACTGTGTCAATTGTTTGGTGCCATGGCATGCAATGGTTACTTGTGAGGAGTATTGGGATTTATTGTCAGATGAAAGAGAGGGTGGGATCCTCTCATTGCGCAATTCGGCACAACTTGATGCATGGAGGACGTGCCAGCAGTGCGGCAATAGGGTCGAGCGATCTGCAGGAGGCAACCGCATGACTTGCTGGTATGTAAATATTTTCAATTTTGATTTTGGTGGTTTTTTATACATTGCAAAAGCTAATTTAGATCATTTAATTCAAGACAAAATCAGGTAAAGTTGTATTTTTATAATGACATACTTGGAAGTAGAGACAATAAACAACTCATGAACAGAATCAGAAGTTCAGAACCCAAATTAAATTGGTTAAATTAATTCGCATGATTCCCAATTTCGGAACCTGTTTATGCAGACTGATTTTTAAAATCTTTGCACTAAAAGAATCTGATTTTATGTGCAGATGCAAACTGATTTCGTAAAATCTTTTGCATTTATTGTTGTACTTATCTCACAATAGGTTGTTTGATTGATACACTTGGCTTGTAGGTATTAACTAATTAACTCTGCTCAATTCTGGTTTAGTTGTATGGTCAATTTTTGTTCATGCCTCAGTATAATTTACAAATTATTTTCTGCTTGTATTAACAAGCTTATCAACCAATAATTGTCCCCTGAATTGCTTTTCTTGATTGAAAGGATGCAACTCATCAGACTTTGAACTATACACGTAATCTTTGTACAATTAATCTTCTTTATTTCTCAATTATTGTTTATTGTCATCCATGTTATTACTATTATTAAATAACTCCTTGCACGTGTTTATTCAGTTATCTGTGTTGCATTAATTGTGGCACAGAGAATACATGCAAATATTAATGTTGCTTATAATTTTCATGAAAGAATGCCTTACAAGATCAATACTAACTATGATTAACCAAAAGCCAAATACAACAATTAAAACATTTGTGGAAAATCAAAATATATTATGCTTGTTGATAGACAAACTATTTAAATTTGAGTTTCCCAATACATAAACTTGTATGATACATCAGCATGGGAACCAGTCAAACTCAGTTCCACTGCAAACTAATTAATCCTAGAAAGCATTTGTTTATATGCAAATAAAAAAAGGCTGACATCCTTCTTTCTTAGGTGCGGGCATGAGTTCTGCTACTCCTGCCGTGCAGATTACCACCATGGGAACCAGACATGCCAATGCGACACCTACTATGTCAACTTGCAACATGACATGCGAGCCCTGCATCCAAACCCACCTCATCAAATGGAGATGTGGTCATGGGACTCTTTTGACTGCATACCGACAAACACTATGGAGGGTTACTCAGAGCAGGAGAGGGCTCAGCTGCAGCTTATACAGCGGTTCCTGTCTGGTGGTTTTAACCTGAGCGACCACCCGTGCCAGGACCCACCACCACCGCCACGCTGCGCTGAGTCATACATAGACACCATGAAGGACCTCCACCAGCTGCCTTGGCTTGAGAGGTTTGTGTCAGTGATCAGTGACAGCTATAATGAGGAGTATATTCAGTGAACCAAAGAAAGAAAGAAAGAAAGAGAAAGTACAGAAAGAATTGTGACGGATTATACTTTAGAATAATCTGTTTTTTTTTTTTTCCTATTTTTCTTTGTTTTTTTTTCACTTTATTTTATAAGACCTAAAATAGTATGTAGATCTGAGGTAGTCACCATCAAAAACCCTTTTGGTATAAGCATCTAGCTTTACAAAAAATGTGGGAAACCCTTTGGTAAGCATCTAGCTGTTACAAGTTTAATATTTTGTTTCAGGAGGTTTGTGTCAGTGATCAGGAACGGTATGATTGTGTCCAGTTACGAAAGAGGTATAGGAGATAGATAACACGGACTCATGCCAGGTACTTTAACGTTATTAGAAAAAAAAATATACGAATCAACATCTTTCTTTTGTCTAATATTTTCATGAGCAAAAGAAACACGACTTTGTAGTGTTGAATGTATTGCATTTTGAGCACCATATACATCATGTAAGCATCTTGTTTGTTGTTTGTTTGGTAAATAGTACAAAGAGAGATTTTGCATGAAAGCGCCGATGCTATCGTTGTGCAGCGTATACAATAAGATAAAGTTGTCTGTGATTAAAAAATTTCGATTGATGGTAATGGATCATTGAAAGTTAAATTCCTTATGTGAATAAAGTATAATTATAGAACGTTACAAAGAAAATCGAAATTTTTTAGTTATCAATCTAATATATCGAAATTAAATAATTACTACTTGGTTAGTCGGAATTTCATTCCTACCACTTTTGCAGACTGGGTCTGCACACGGATCTCAATTAGTTTGCAGACTCAATACGTGCACATATTGTAATTTTTTTTTTCTGTTTTATAATTTAGATTACTGAAAAGAAAACAAAATCCGTGTACAGACTGGGTCTGCAAACGGATTGTAATTATTTTTTTGTTTTACAGTTCAGATCATTGAAAAGAAAAAAAAAATGCGCAGACTGGTCTGTTAACCAATTGAGATCCATACATGGATCCGGTTTGCAAGGGTAATAGAAATGAAATTCTAACTAACCGGTGGTAATTATTTAATTTTGATCTATTAGGGTGATAACTAAAAAACGACAGAAAATTAACATCCGCGTCTTCTCTCTCTCGTTACGGATCTTCCGTGATTCTCCTATAAAAAATAGTATCCAGGTCTCTTTCTCGCTTCCTTTCTCTCAAATTCCAAATCTCTCATATTTTGTCAGATAAGCATAGATATGCTGGATGGCGTAGAGGATAGAATGTTCCCATCTGTTCTCTAGAAATACTTGTAAATAGTTTGAGTAGGGTTAAAATGTCGCGTCTTTTTGTGTTCAATGATGTTTCTCATTCTTATCTATTTTTTTTCAAAGTTCAAATAATTAATTTGAGCCGTTCAATATAATTTTCATATTAAAATATATTTATAGATTAATTTTATATATTTTTTTTAATTTTGTTTTACTAATTTTTAAAATATATACAAAAAATATAGTTTATGGATGGTCCAAAATTTGACCTTCAAACATATTTTAATATAAATATTATATTAAACAGTTTAAATTAATTGTTTGAACTTTCAAAACAGATACGAGGTCTACAAAGATGTAGGGACAATGATTGGGGGTTACAAAAACAATAGGTATTTTAACCCTACTCAAATAGGTTTATTGGATTTGGAGAGAGATATTATTGGAGTCGTGATGACAAGCTGTAGTATATATGATTCATAAAATCTGAAAATGCTTTTTAGTAATTATTATCGAATTAATTTGGTCTAGCAATGGTCTGCATCACGAATTTATTTTAAAAGCCATAAATAAAATAATGAATTTTAGAGAACCAACTTGATTGGTTTATATATATATATAAACTATAAGTTTCAAATAGGCTATTCGTTACCTCTCATTTATATTTAAGTGGTACTAAATAGTCTATTCAGTACCATACAATTTTATACTTTTACTTGGCAGAAGCTACAAAAAAAATTATAAAATTGGAAGATGCCGAATAGGTCATTTGGTACCTCTTGAAAGTAAATAATAGATACTGAATAGCCTTTTTAGTAATTATGATTTTTGTAAAAGAAAAATCAATTAAATTAGTTCCCTAAATTTACTTTTCCTAATTATGGTTTTAAAAAAAAAAATTCCTGCATCACTGAATGGATTACTTTCAGTGATGAGTGCTGAGTGTCGTTTGCTTTTTACCAGGGCATGGTACCTTTTTATTTTCTCAATATAATGACAAAAACTAAGAAATTATTTATAAAAATGTCTCTCTATTAGACCAGCTTTCTTAACATAATAGCTGGTTTGTACTCATAAACTATTGTCTGCTACCAATTAACTATATAGGCCTCAAATAAAAAATTATTGAACTATCATAACCTTTTCTGTGATATTGTCCATTTGACTCCCAAAGTATTATAAGTTTTTTGTGAGGCTCTGATCCTATGCATAGCGTATATTAGTTCGGATTATGACCTCAAATTTTAAATTTGAAGATTCTAATAATCAATCTGAAAAGTTTAATATGATCTTCATATAAATATGTACATATAAACTAAATTATATATATATATATATTTTTAAATTTACTATTTTTTTAAATGAATAGAAAATCACTTGATCTAAAAATTCTAGACCATCCAAAAACAACGATTTTCTACCAATCTAAAAATATAGTTAAAAAATTCTAAAAAATGTAAAATTTAATTTGATCGGCCTTTAAGATTTTGAAAACATTTTATCTTATTGGACCATCCAATTGCCGAAATTTTTATTGAAGTTCTCTTCTGGCTATTTTTATGGCTCCAGTTGTCTCTATAAAAGGAAAGATTAAGATTTAAAAAAGAGACTTAGTCTTTCATACCATAACAATTTTGGGCAATTCAGAAGAAAACTTGGATTTCAAACGTGAGAGCACACAATTATAGTTGGGGCCAGTACAGCCTAAAACAAGTGAGCTATATATTTTCTCCGCTGGATGGACCACAGACACCAAGATAAGACCAGGTCTACGTAATATCCTTTTAAGCTAAATTACGCTCCGGTACGATGAGAACTTTACTGATAGTCCCACAATGAGATATTATAATTTTTGTAGTTCTATTTATCTTAGCATGGAGATAGCAGTTTCGTCTCTTCGGAGACATCCGATAAAATTGGAACGATACAGAGAAGATTAGCATGGCCCCTGCGCAAGGATGACACGCACAAATCGAGAAATGGTCCAAATTTTTTCTCACTAAATTTCTCCCATTCTGTTTTCCAGGTGTAGAGAAGCCTAATTTCTGGAGATTCTTTCGTTTTTCACAGTATTGAACTCTATTAAATTATTTCGGCTCGATTTCTTCGTTTTCCTCGAAACCTTAATCTAATTTTGTAATTTAAGCTTGATTTTCTTCAGTTTCTTTTATAGAATTTCTGCTTGATTTGTGGAGAGTTTAGATTTCATATTTTTTTTTTGGCTCGGTTGTAAGTCGATCTGCCATCCTATTTCTTCTTTTTTCATTTTCTTCAACTGCTTTGTACCTTCTTAACTTCCTTTATGTTCGATCTTTTTATACTTTGCCTTCCCTTTTGTTTTCAGTTTTTACAAAATTCACCATTTTGGCTACAGTGATTTCTTTTCGCAACCAACTTGCGATTTTTACTCTTTATTTGCTTTTTGATCGAATCGGCTGTTCAATAGCAGATATTATTGCCACAGTGTGTTTTTCTAATATTTTGTAGTAAAAATGCCTAAAAATAAATCTACATAGTTAATTGTTTTAAAGACATTAATAGGAATATAATAAAAACTTTTCTGATAGCACATCCTCATCCTTGAAACATTTGGCAATGTTGGAGCTTCCAAGGAGCAGGAGGGAAAGCGCTTTAGCAACGGATCTCTCCGAATTTCTCCCTTCATTCAGTAAGGGAGAATTTCATATATACCACTCAAAAACTGTGAAAGTTCCTGATCTTTTATATCTAAGAAAAAAGAAAAACAAATTGAGGTCATTTCTTACATTATACTAGGCTGAGTGTTTAGAGATTCAGTTGTTGCTAGACCACATTTGAATGGCATTTCAAGGAAAGGTTGTTGTACCTTACCTAGATAAGTTTTCACTTTTCAAGATGTAACCAGAAAATTTTAGATAGTGTGCACATTCTAAGTATATTATCTTATTGATAAACAAAAATTTAGGAATTATAATACAGTATCAGTTTAAGCCTTGTATTTCTGGGCAATTGCTTTGTTCTCTTGTTATTGAGATTCTAGTGGGTATTTGGTAAAATTTAGCAGTGCTTCCTGAAAATTGTCCAATTTTACTTGAAAAGGTAAAATGTTCTATACCTAGCAAGTTTCAGAGCTTCATTCAGCAGATTATGAGATATATGTGCATGGTTCTAATATTACTAGAAGGCATGCCGGCGCTGTGCTACAGGCAGGGGTGGATGGAAGGTGGGATTGCAGAGGGAAGTCATTTCGCCCTTATCTATTTGAAACTTGCATTTTTGTCCTTTAGATTTTGTACTTTTTGCTTGTACTTGTACTCTTTAGTCCCCCTCATAAAATTAAATTATACTGAACTTGTTTGGTCCTCGCAACTCTATTTTTTTGGCTCCACCTCTGGACTTGCAAGTGTTGGTTGTATACCAGCTGGTATTTTACATTCCTCGGAATCTTTCTTTGCTAAACTCTGAACATTTTTCAAATAGCCTTCGCATTGAACTCTGACCATTTGTCAGTCTAGTTTTTTTTACTTTTGTCATGCCTTTGTAAAAAGGCCACAAATCTTGTAAGTTCTAATCTCTCTCTATATCTTATTCCTGATTCTCATCATAAATCAACATTTTTCTTGCAATAGTTCTTTTTTTATTTTGAAAACAGATCCAGCTAAAAATATGATTTGCCTATTAAATGTTTACAAATCAACACTGTTATGTGTAATTTGCTGAAAGGTGGCAGGGAGATTCTAACTGCTGTTTACAGGGGAAGAATCTGCATTGTTCTTTTTTGTTCCCTAAGCAAAGAATATTTAGATGGTTAGAAGAACATTACATATGCACCATGAATTTCACTACCGTGAGGGGCAAATATATATTTCTCAGTTGGGAGAGTGCAAAGGAAATGTTTTACAATTGTCTTTTGCACAATTCTTTGGACCATTTTGTTGGAAAGAATCAAGTATGATTCAACCAAAAGGTACAAACGAGTGGGACATCACTAGCGGCCAAGATTATCTCATTGATTAATTCTGGATAAATGGTTTATGCTCTACTTGAATAGAAACCTATTCACTGAATTTTTCCAGTCTCAGTATAGGCATTTTCACAGCCAGGGATGAAGAACAGCATACTGGTTCAATAATGTTACCAGGATGGTAAGGCAGTCAGGTTGCAGTGGCAGCGGGCTATGGAAGATGTGAAATAAAAAAGAGAAGGCTGCTAATTGGCAAAAGGTTTCAGTTTGTGTTTTGTTGCTTTATTTTCTGGTTGTATGCATTGTGTTGGTTTGTTTTACTCTTTGTTGTGGGTACAGAACATGTTAAATAAGCAGGGGCGGAACTAGGCACAGGGGAAAGGGTGTCGAACTCCTGAAGACAAGCTCTTGGTAGGCCTAGGCCACCGAATTCTAGAGCTTGCAGAACAACTGGACGACTTTGACCTAACTCTAATACCAAGCTTGACCTAGCGAACCCCTCCAATTAGCACAGGATTTGGTCGGCATTTGCAATCCTCCTATTCTCAATTTTGTTCCCAACAGGGAAGAGAGAGTTGGCTACTGCCCATACGCTAGCTGCTCAGCCCATTTGGAGCTGGTCTAGAGTTACTGTGGACCAGGCTCTTCTGATGCATACCTGTTTGAGTGCCCCGACTGTAGGAGGAATTACTGTGTCAATTGTTTGGTGCCATGTCATGCAATGGTTACCTGTGAGGAGTATTGGGATTTATTGTCAGATGATAGAGAGGGTGGGATCCTCCCATCCTGCAACTTGATGCGAAGACATGCCAGAAGTGCGGCAATAGGATCAGGAGACAACCGCATGACTTGCTGGTATGTAAATACTTTTGATTTTGTTTTTTTCTTATACTTTGCAAAAGCTAATTTAGATAATCTAATTCAAGACAAAATCAGGTAGATTTGTATTTCTATAATGATATGTTTGTGTAAGTACTAAGTAGAGATGATAAATCATCAACAGAATCAGAACCCAAATTAAATTGGTTAACTTTGTTCACATGATTCCCAATTTTGGAACCTATTGATACAGACTAATTTCTTAAAATCTTTGCACTAAAGAAACTGATTTTGTGTAAAAATGTAGATTTTTTGCATTCATTGTCGTACTTGGCTCACAATAGGCTGTTTGATTGATACACTTGGCTTGTAGGTATTAAATAATTAAAATCTGCTCAATTCTGGTTTAATTGTACGGTCAGTTTTCTCAGTATAATTGAGAATTAGTATTTGCTTGTATTAACAAGCTTATCAACCAGTAATTGCCCCCTATTGCTTTTCTTGATTGAAAGGATGCAACTCATCACACTTTGAACCCTATACATAATCTATGTACAAATTAATCTTCCATATTTCTCAATTATTGTTTATTGCTATCCATGCTATTACTATTATTAAATAACTCCTGGCAAATGCTTATTCAATTATCTGGGCTGCATTAATTATGGCACAGGGAATACCTGTGAATATTAATGTTGCTTATAAATTTCTTGACAGAATCTCTTACAAGGTCAATACTAACTATGATAAACCAAAAGCAAAATACAACAATTAAAACATTTGTGGCAAATCAAAATACATTATGTTCGTTGATAGACAAACTATTTAAATTAGAGTTTCCCAATACACTTGTATGATACATTGGCATGTGAACCAGTCAAGCTCAGTTCCCCTACAAACTAACTAAACCTAGAAAGCGTTTGTTTATATGCAAATAAAAAAGCTGACATGTGACATCCTTCTTTCTTAGGTGTGGACACGAGTTCTGCTACTCCTGCCGTGCAGAATACCACCATGGGAACCAGACATGCCAATGCGCCACCTACAGGGCCAACTCGCAACATGAAATGTGAGCCCTGCATCCAAACCCGCCTCATCAAACGGAGATGTGGTCATGGGACTCCTTTGACTGTGTACCGACAAACACTATGGGGGGTTACTCAGAGCAGGAGAGAGCTCAGCTGCAGCTGATACAGTGGTTCCTTTCTGATGGTTTCAACCTGAGCGACCACCCGTGCCAGGACCTGCCACCAAAAGAAAGAAAGAGAGTACAGAAAGAATTGTAACGGTTTATACTTAGAATGATCTCTTTTTTTTCCTCTTTTTTTTTTCACTTTATTTTATAAGACTTGTAATAGCATGGTATGTAGATCTGAGGTAGTCACTATCAGAAACCCTTTTGGTATAAGCATCTTTACGAAAAAAATGTGGCCATGTGGGAAACCCTTTGGTAAGCATCTAGCTGTTACAAGTTTAATATTTTGTTTCCGGAGGTTTGTGTCAGTGATCGGAATGGTGTGATTTGCGTGAAAAAGGTATAGGAGATAGATAACATCATAGCAGGTACTTTAAGGTTGTTAGAAAAAATATACGAGTGGGCATACTTTCTTGTCTAATATTTTCAGGAGCAAAAGAAACATGACTTTGTAGTGTTGAATGTGGTGCATTTTGAGCACCATATCGATTAAGCATCTTGTTTGTTATTTGTTTGGTAATAGTACAAAGAGAGATTTTGCATAAAAGCGTCGATGCTGGCCTTGAGCAGCATATGCAAAAAGATAAACTTGGCAGTGTTTAAATTTTCTCGATTGATGGTAATGGATCATTGAAGTTAAATGCCTTGATGTGAATTAAGTATGGAATAACTACAGAACGAGAACAATAATAAAAAAAAATAAAATAAAAAACATCCTCGTCTCTTCTCTCGCTGTCATGTGACGGATCTTCCCTGAATTCTCTTTGCATCCAAGTCTCTCTCTCTCTCTTCCCTATTATCTCTCAAATTTTGTGAGATATGCATAGACATGCCGGATGGCATGGAACGTTCTCATCTGTTCTCTTGAAATACTTGTAAATAGTTTTATTGGAGCTAGAGATGCTACTGAAGTAATTTATACCTTGCTAGGGTCTTGAATCTCTTGATGACATGCAGTAGTCTCTATGCGATTTATAAAATTTGATAATGATTTATTTGTAATTATTATAAAATTAATTTGGTCTGGCAAATGGCAAGAGTCCGTGTCCCCCAGGTACCGAAGGAGCAATTTAAAAAAACGAATGGTCCAAATTAATTCTATTTAGATCAAACTCAATTTGATATCTATTGTGACTGTAGGAGCTGCTTTGAGATTTGTGTCAAGCTAAAAGAACGGTCTGAATTTTCCGCTTGCACCTCAAGTAGGGATGATACGGATTCAAATGGCAATGGTCTATATGGTTCATTTTAGAGACGAAGGCAAGTGAATATTGCTGAGTGTCATTTGCTTTCCACCCGGGCATGGTACCTTTTTATTTTCTCAATATAATAAGAAAAAAGTAAGAAATTCTTCAAAAAAAAATGTTCTCTTTCTATAGACTCAATTTTTCTCAACATAATAGCTGGTTTGTACTCATAAACTATTGTCTGCTACCAATTAAGTGTATATGCTCAAACGAAAAACATATTGAACTGACATAACCTTTTCTGTGATACTGACAGAATACTGTCCATTTGACTCCCAAAGTATTATAGGTTTTTTTTTTATTTTCTTTTTTAAATCTTAGTCTTTATTTATAGAGAAAATTGTAGACAATAAAATAGCCTGTATTTGGGATATTATGAGTTACGATTACAGTTATTTGCAAGTTGCAAATTGCAACCCAGAAGAGAGCTTTGATGAAAATTGCAATTGGATTTTAATCGTGAGGACCCATAATTATAATTCGGCACTTCGGCCAGTACAGCCCAAATGTTGAACCACATGACCAAGATAAAAGAGGAATTCATGATAAAAAAAATAAAAGATAAGAGAAATTCGCATCCTCTAAAGTAACTCAATTTTGAGTTTTGATCCGGATCGTCAGAACTGCTCCAACACGACCTGTGCTGAAACGCACGGACCGGATTGGCCGAATTTCTGATCGGACGGTCCGGATCAAAATAAAAAATTGGGTTACTTAAGCATAATGGCACATGCGTTATAGGTGTGGGCCGGATTGGCCCGAGTTCTGATTGCACGGTCCAAAATTTAATTCAAACGGTACGTTAATGCAGAGAATGCGGGTTCCTCTTAAGCCCCCCTCATAAAATTAAATTATACTGCACTTATTCAGTCCTCACAACTCTAATATTTTGGGTCCACCTCTGGACTTACAAGTGTTTATTGTATTGACAGCTGGTGTTAATACATTCCTCGGAATCTTTCTTTGCTAAACTTTGAACATTTTTCAAAATAGTACTCGAATTGAACTCTGACCATTTGTCATGCCTTTGTAAAATTGGTGCAAATCGTGTAATTTCTAATCTCTCTCTGTCTCATTCCTGATTCTCATCATAAATCAACATTTTCTTTGCAAAGTTCCAGCTAAATATATGATTTGCCTATTAAATATTTACAAATCAATACAGTTATGTGTGATTTGGTGAAACAAGGTGGCAAAGAGATTCTAACTGCTGCTTTTGTTAGGGGAAGAATCTCCATTGCTCTTTTTCTTTGCCTATGTTTGAAAAATATGGAGATAGAAGAATATAACAAATGTACCATAAATTTCACTATTGTGAGGGGCATATATTTTTCAGTTGGGAGGGTGCAAAGGAAATGTTTTACGATTGTCTTTTGCGCCATTCATTGAACCATTTGATTGGATATAATCAAGTACGTTTTAACCAAAAGGTACAAAAGGAGGGGGACATCACTAGCGGCCATGATTATCACATTGATTAATTTTGGATAAATGGTTTATGCTCTACTTGAATAGAAACCTATTCACCAACTTTTCAGTCTCGGTGTGGGCATTTTCACAGCCAGGGATGAAGAGCGGCATACCAGTACAAAAATGGTACCAGGATGGTAAGGCGGTGAGGTTACAGTGGCAGCTGGCTATGAAAGATGTGCATCCAAAAAGAGAAGGCTGCTAGTTGGCAAATAGTTTCAGTTTGTGTTTTCTGGTTGTATACACTGTTGTTTTGTTTTGCTCTTTGCTGTGGATACAAAACATGTTAAACAACCCGATGATGGTCGGTACCAATCCTGGTACTCCCATTCCTTTCTTTATCTTCGAAATGGTGTATAGTGCCTTGATATGCAGTGAGCTTGTCGGGCATTTCAAGAAAATTGACATAGGTGGTATCTTGTACCACAATTTATCAAAGAAGAAGAAGAACATGGTCTTTATGTGTAAATCATGTAAATAGATACATTGCAGAGCAGCAGAGAACAACATTTTCTTTTGTCTTTATTGATTGATGAACCTTTAAATTTACAAAATAAATAACTTTATAAAAGCATCTACATCCCTGAAACTCTTGGAGTTTCGAATCTGATGTGACAGTTTCTAAATCAGTTTCAGGGATGTAGATGGGTTTCTTATTTCGCAACTTTGCTCCAAAGTTTCTTAATAAGAAACCGTTTATAAACTCTGACGTGGCTAAATAATTTACTGAAATTCTTCTCTAGTAATTTATTTGCTAATATGGCAATTAAGAAACTCTAATTTTAGTTTCAGGGATGTGAGAATTTAGAAATTTTCAGAGACAATTTTTAAAAAGGGAGCATCTAGCTATCCCCCTGTAACAATCCCCCATTTCATCCCCCAAACATTAACTACTTCAATAACTACTAACTACCTAGGGGGACCACTTACTATTTTGGGACTACATAATATTTGAAAGATTTTATAACTGGCGCACGCAAGTATTCATCTATAATGCATCAAGTATTAATCTATAACACATAAAGTATTCACACCTAATATATCAAGTATTTTAAAAAAAAAACTGGACACGTTTTGAGAGGTGGAATTTTTTCTTCTTCGTTCAATCTAATCAATATTTCTAACAATCGGTGAGGAATTTTGCAAATCTAAAACCACGAATGTTTTTGACATAATTTTATCTTTAAAATAAGATCCATGATGATATACTTTTGAGTTGTCCGTTGTACAAGTATTCATCCTTATCAAGAAAGTATTCATCCTCGTCGTGCAAGTGCAAATATAAAAATTGGACACATCACTCATCCATCTTTTACACATTTTTAGAGGTGATTTTTTTTCTTCATTCAATCTAACCAATATTTCTAACGATCTATGAGGAATTTTGCAAATCTAAAACCACGAACGCTTTCTACACAATTTTATCTTTCAAATGAAATCCATGATGACATATTTTCGAGTTGTCTATTGCACAAGTATTCATCTCTTATCGAGAAAGTATTAATTCTCGTCATGTAAGTGCAAATATAAAAACTGGAACATCACTCATCCATCTTTTACACGTTTTTAGAGGTGGATTTTTTTTTTTCGTTCAATCTAACCAATATTTCTGACGATCTGTAAAGAATTTTGCAAATCTAAAACCATGAATGTTTTCTACATATTTTTATTTTGCAAATGAGATCCATGATGACATATTTTTGAGTTGTCCGTTGCACAAGTGTTAATATCTTGTCACACAAGTATTCATTTATACATATTGAAGTATTTATCTCTAAGACATCAAGTATTCATTCATATATCTCTCTCTTTTTTTCAAAATTTATTTATATGTTATTTATTTAATACGCAGTGGCCTAATTCACCATTAATAAAGCTTTGTTCTTTGCAAAACTCGCTACTTCATGAGGAATGAGAACATAAACATGAAACGGATTAATTGCATATACATATACAAAATTATTTTGATACGATCAACAGTGACGGATCTGACCTGGTAGAGACGTGCTCTAGTATTCATTCCTACACATTGAAGTATTCATTCATACACGTTGAAGTATTCATTCCTGACAGAGGCGTGCTTAATTGGGATGGAGTGACAGATGATCTCCGGCAGAACGTTCGCTGGAGCGGGAGCAGCAGGCATAGAGGGAAAAAACCGAGGCGAAAGTGCAAGAGGGAGGGAGTTTATTGTATCTACCATTTCGATGTGAGAGAGGGTGGGAGGTGGGAGAGGGAGGGGAGCTTATTGATGGAAAAACGGAGGTGGAGTAGGTGGGATGCGGAGGTGGGAGAGGGAGGTAGAGGCGGAGGTGAGGTGAGGTGTGGGAGGCGGAGGTGGAAGAGGGAGGTGGGAGAGGGAGGCGAAAGTGGGAGAACGAGGTGAGAGAAAAAGATGGAGGTGAAAGTGGAAAAATGGAGGTGGAAGAGAAAATGAGAAAGAGGAAAGAAATAAATGTTGTTAAAAATAGTAGTTATAGTTATAGTTAAAATAGAAAGTTAGTTGGGGAATAAAATGAGGGATGAATAAGTGGGGGAAATTATAATTATCATTTTAAAAATTAGTTAACAATTATTTAGAAACTCCAAGAGTTTCAGGGATATAGATGCTCTAAGTATTTAATTTAGGAAAACCACAACAAATTGAGTGATCGGATTGTAGGCAAGTAATCTTAGTATCAAAAGATGACTACTAAAGAATTTTTTTTTTTTTTGTTGCCAAATTGCCCGACGACTAAAGGATTGAAACTAAGAAAAATTTTGAGTTTAGAGCTAAAAAAAAAATCACTCTAAAAAGGTGGAACCACTTCATAGTCCACAAGGACTAATTAGTAGCTCAGAGGCTCTCAGGAGTCATAAAGTAAAAACGGACTGTTTGTTAAGAATAAAAGCTACCTGTAATCCAAAGTTAATACCCAGCAACCGCTCATCCTATGGAGGTCTCCCCATCTCTATTGATTTGCAACCAGCGCGTAATTAGAAATTATCTAAGGTTTGTGAGCGATGGGGATGCACATACAGTAGTAGGTTGCACTGTGTTGTGTCTCCGCGTGTGTGCTGTTTTTGTTTTTTAATATTTTTTTGGGGTGGTGGTGGTTGGTTCAATGAAAAAACAAGTTTGGGGTTAGTGCACAAACAAACAAACTTAACCTCCACGACCAAAGGTGTGGGACAGCCTCCTTTATCACTAAACCAAATTTCTACAACATTTACAAAATTAGCGAATATGTAGTCCCCATTTTCAACTCTTTTGGGATTACCGTCTTCAGTTTATAAATCACTATTTTCTGAACTAATCGATCATAACTCTCTACTATGCCCATATTGCAAGAATGGACATCGCAGCAGATCCAAGCACTAGCGAAACAAAACACTTCTTCTTCAGGCCAGGTGTTGAGTTAATAGCTTTGTTTTGGAAGAAGTCGACCGCAATTAGATCAACTAAGGCCATATAGACTAGGATTCCAGCCGAAAGAGAGCCCAACAGCCCCTCCGTCAATAGAGCATTGGGGCTACTATCATCATATCCCGTCAGGTAAAAAATAACCATCCCCAATACTATCCCCAGGGGAGTGGTCACTGAGAACATTATGCACATATAAGCAACAGTTGTCATGGCAAACCCAGCCTGCAAACAAAATTACAGATTTAAAATGAAGTATTTAAAGGAACATTCTCAGACCTACAAGAAAATGAATCATGCAAAAGCTGGACTTAGGATTGTATTTTCTTCTATATGTTTATTTTCTTTCCTTTCCTTTTGATGGCGATGAGTGGAGAGGGATAATTTAGGATCCAATAAAATGCTTTGATTCTATTTCAACAAAAGGCTAGTTATAGAAAGCATTATCCAACAGAAAATTGAAGAAAGAAAGCATAGTGCCTCTCATGGGTGCATAACACAAAGATACCACTACCATAACAAGGAAGAAGTTCATTACAAAGGGATAATAAATGATGTGGAAAGAAGAAACTCTGACTTCAGGAATGTCGTTTTATAATCTCTGAGTGGAGATATTGGCTTCATATATCACCATTCTCAGCTTATTTTATCCAGAAAGCAGTAATTCAATGGATAAATTATCAAAAGGGCCCCCCAGCTTTATAATCAAACTTAAAAAGAAAAAGGATACATGATATTGACTGGGTTAAGCATGAAGTGCTAGTGATTTGTCCACAAGAACTAGAGGCTGGTGCAATTGGAAATATAATATATATTTCAAATTCATTATAAATAATATAAATCTTACTTTGGGACAAGGAACTATGCTAAAAGAAATAATTCTATTCTGTTAGGACCACAGAGATCTTGTCATCTCTCTCTGATTAGCTTCTATTAGGTGTTGGACAATACTCTAACGCTACTAGCCTACTACCAAGAAGCTCAAATAATAATAAACATCCATTTCAGTAACTAATTTCAAAACTTTTAAACACCATGATCTATTAATCTAACATTAAATATTGTCAAAATCATAGAACTGTAAGTTGACAAGGTTACTTGATTGTGTCACAAATACCCATTTCCAACTTTAGATTGAATATCCAAACAAGGCAGGGAAATATCTGCCTTCTTAAAAAAGTTCTCTACAGAACAACAGCTAAAATGATACATATTTACACAAAAGCATAGCACAGGAAACAAAATCCTGAAATATGCATAATTCATAAATTATGCAACAGGGATTTTACCTGAGCAATACATCCACCGAGACCCATCCCCTCGAATATTTGGTGAAAAGAGAGAGCGATCATAAGTGGCCTGATCGAACACACATCTTGAGACATCCCAACAGTCACCCCAATAATAACAGAGTGAAAAACAATCCCAATTTCTAGCACCTTTGATACCATTTTCTGTTTCATCATCACCATTCTCTGCTCTTCATCTTCTGTCCCCTCACCCTCTTCATTACCTCCATCCTTTTCCAAATCCCCATCTATATTGCACCATCAGTTTTAATCAATACCAATGTCATTTTTATTTTCGACACAACTTTTTTTAGCACTTTTTTACCAGATGAAAGACACAGTGTACCAAATTACCACCTCCATCAGATGATGAAAGACATAATTCAAATCATTTCAATTTGAAACAAAATTCAATCACTAATGGCACACAAAGGTGGGACTTTCCAACCAAATTCTCAAATTCAATAACAATACATCTATGTGGTCCCGGTATCTGCTCCAGAAAGAGTACATGAACATTCCCAATCAAATTTCAGGCCGAATTCAAATCCATAATAAGGGACAGTATTTAATTTTAAAAAGGAAATCTAATCTACCTTTGTGGCATCCCATCTCTTGCGCTCCGACCTTCGTATACGGATTGAGGCCAGAGCCTTTGATCGGGGCGACTCCATCGTCCAGGGAGAGAGAAATCTCATGCGAGTGCGAGTGCGAGGCCGACAACTCAACCAAGAGAGAAAGCAGCGCCCCTATCAGGGTAACCAGTCCAGAAAAAGGGAACCCGTCTGGAGACACGTGACACGACGAGAGGAGAGAAGTCGAAGCATCAGGCAACACGTGCACGAGCGACGTTGAGAGAACGACGCCAGCAGCGAAGCACTTAACAAGGAGGAGGAGGCTAGGGTAGGAGGGGTAGCGCGAGAGAAAACGAGCGAGAACGACCGGCGCGGCCACGCCGACGGCGCTGGCGACGAAGATGATACCGAGGGAGGCGAGCTTCAGGTGCTCGGCGGCGACGCCGTCGCGGCACCGGGAGGGGACGGAAGCGGAAACGCCGGTGAGCGACGCCGCGCAGCCTGACATTGTGAGAAGAGGATGGAGAGAGAGAGGAGAGCAGGAAATTCGAGTTTGGAGTCGGGAATTGAAATGTTCTGTGAGACCGTGAAGGTAATCAAATTCAGAGGAACCGTACGGTTACGTGAGAAACTATAAAGAAATTGGTTGAGGAATATGTTATTGCGGACACCCGACGGAGGGAATGTTTGGCGTCATGGCGTGTCTAATGGAGTGCGTATCCTCTGAGATATCTCATATTTTGCGTGACCGACGTGTCCGGTGTCTATTCAGTGTAGCGCAGGGGCCCAGTACTGTTTGAACTTTGTGATTCGTGCAGAACGTACTTTAATGGTTGTGATTTCCCAAAAAGTCACGCAAAATATGAGATATCTCAGAGGATGTGAATTCGTGTCTAATGTCTATTGAGCAATAGTGAATTCGAATCCTCTACATTAACGGAACGTGCGTTAATAGATCTGGACCGTCCAATCGAGATCCGCAAATATTCCTGTGCGTTAAAGAATGAACCGTATTAGCTATGATCCTGATCAGACGGCCGAGATGCATTTAATTCAAAAGATGCTCTTTTGAGATAATGCAGAAGATGTGAGCTTGCGTATAGGGGCGTAAATAATTATCAGTAGCTAAATTATTATTAGAAATACTGTTTATTTGAAATATGTATATGCTTCAATAATACAGTAACAATAAAATTCTAATTTGTATTTCACTCAACTCAACAATAACATAGTAACATATTATTATTGTTGTTGTTGTTTTGAACTAGAAGACTTAAAAATGAAAATAAAAGATATACTCTATCGTTAAATATTTATAAAGAAGAATGTCATTCAGAATTTTAAAAATGCCACAAAAGATATTATCTTTAGCTACTAGATTAAATTTTTTTTTGTTTTTTTTTTTTGTTTTAGTTAGTGGGCTTTCTGCCTTCCGGAGTACGGACAGCTATACTGGAGTCTGGACTAAAGAAAGGATAATCGAGGAAATATAAATAAGATGCGCGTGCTATGCTTGTCTAAAGCGACAGGCTTAATTAATTAAGAACCCTTGAAAACTATTGAACTTCCATTCCTATTTTGGATGGTTGGTTGAAGGGGGCTATAAATGTCCATTACAAATTGTGATTTTGAGAACTAAGATATTTTTTTATACTATAATTCTGAATTTACTATTAGTTTTTAAATTTTTAATAATCTCACCTCTTTTTAGTTCTATATATATGTCTTGATTCATTAATCCTTGTAAGTGTGCATAAAAGAAAAGCATTAAATTCATTTGTATACTTATAAGAAAGTTTGCTGCATAATTTTGTTAACACGCAAAAATATTCACATGCTTAATTTTGTATGTTATTTTTGACAAATAACCCGAAGGCATTATATAACAACAACAAATTAAAAATTATACATGTTGCTTGTACATGAGCTTGCACTAGTGGTTTGTTAACGGGTTACCCGTGACCCGTTCCGGGTAACCCGTTAGGGGTAACGGGTAGGGCGGGTAGACGGGTAGGACGGGTACGGGTATAACCCGCAACGGGTAGACGGGTAGTTTTCTCAAAACCTCTATCCTACCCGTTTATTACCCGTACCCGTTGCGGGTTGACGGGTACGGACGGTTTTTTTTCTGTTTTTTTTTCTAAATTTGTATGCTTTGAGATTCGTGCCAAATTAAAATTGACTACTCAGATCTCATATAGGGGTCAAATTTGAGATTCATGCCAAATTAAAATGACAACTCAAATCTCATTCTACTCAGTCAGGTATTGCACTGGATCTGAATTCTAAAAGTAGCCGCCAAAAAAATTTTGAAATTCAAATTTTGTAACTGGTCAAGTACGAGTACGGGTAAAGGGTAGACGGGTACGGGTTAGTGTTTTGCTAAACCCGTTAGGGGTTCAACCCGTTTTGCCCGGCCCGTACCCGTTACCCGAGATACCCGTACCCGTTACCCGGGTACAAACGGGTAGACGGGTAGATGGGTACGGGTAATAAACGGACCGGACTACCCAATTTGGAAAAAAACCCGTTGTACCCGTACCCGTCTACCCGCCTACCCGTACCCGTCTACCCTTTACCCGTACCCGTACTTGACCCGTTACAAAATTTGAATTTCAAAATTTTTTTGGCGGCTACTTTTAGAATTCAGATCCAGTGCAATACCTGACTGAGTAGAATGAGATCTGAGTCGTCATTTTAATTTGGCACGAATCTCAAATTTGACCCCTATATGAGATCTGAGTCGTCAATTTTAATTTGGCACGAATCTCAAAGCATACAAATTCAGAAAAAAACAGAAAAAAAACCGCCCGTACCCGTCAACCCGCAACGGGTACGGGTAATAAACGGGTAGGGTAGAGGTTTTGGGAAAACTACCCATCTACCCGTTGCGAGTTATACCCGTACCCGTCCTACCCGTCTACCCGCCCTACCCGTTACCCCTAACGGGTCACGGGTAACCCGTTAACAAACCACTAGTACAGGTAGGCGGGTAGACGGGTACGGGTACAACGAGTTTTTTTCCAAATTGGGTAGTCCGGTCCGTTTATTACCCGTACCCATCTACCCGTCTACCCGTTTGTATCCGGGCAACGGGTACGGGTATCTCAGGTAACGGATACAGACCGGGCAAAACGGGTTGAACCCCTAATGGGTTTAGCAAAACACTAGCTTGCAACAATGCACTAGGAATAAAATATTACAGATTATGCTTACACATGTAATGATTTTTCTTTTAAGTATGCGGCGGACATTTTTACTGTCGATGGAGGTTAAATTTAGGTACAATCAATTTATACTGAATTGGCTCTTGATTGCACAATTGAGGGTAAATAGCACACAATCGCACAAAATTAATTAGGTACGTACGTAACATACCAATACAGTACCTAAGCAGTGATCTCTGAAATCTAAGTATGATATACAGTACTTTTCGGGCTATCTGCCAAAAATAAAATAAAAATTAAGTTGTAAATATTTTTTCTGTGTATTAATAAAAGAATAAATATTTTTTTCCCCCAATTTATTTCCCCCATCTATCCCCCAATCATTAATAATACGAGGGGACCACAACCTCCAGCACAAAATGACAAAAGAAAATGCGTATCAGTCATTAATAATGTGGGGGACCGCTAATTAACTGGAGGACTACTTATATTTGAAAAACTTTACAACTGATGCGCATAAATATGTATACTTATACACGCAAGTATTAACATCTAATATAATAAGTATTCATTGTAAGATATCAAGTATTTCTTTAAACAATCTTTCTTATCATATACTCATTTTTTACACATTTTATGGTTTTTTTTTTCTTACTTCAATATCGTCCATATTTCTGACAATCTGTGAATTTCTTTTGCGAATATGAAGTCATAGACGTTTTCTACGTAATTTTCTCTTTCAAATGAGATCCATGATGAAGTATTTTTGAGTTGTTCGCCGCGCAAGTATTCATACTTGATATATTATATATTAACACCTGTGTGCAAATGCATCCATATTTACACGTGCAAGTTGTAAAAACTTGCAAAATCTATCAAATATTAGGTGGTTACCTAAGTAGTTAGTGATTCCCCACTTAATTAGCGGTCTCCACAGGTAATGCATTACGAGGTATGAATACTTACTCAACAAGATATGAATACTTACACGACAACGTATGAATATTTGCATGACGAGGTATAAATACTTGCACGACGGACAATTCGAAAGTATGTCATCATGGATCTCATTTGAAAGAGAAAATTACGTAGAAGACGTCCATGGTTTTAGATTTACAAATTTTCTCACATATCGTCATAAATATTGATGAAATTGAACGGAGAAAAAAAAATCAATTCTAAAAACGTGTAAAAGTTGTATATGTGATGTGTCTAGTTTTTTTTTTTCAAAATACTTGATATCTTAGGTATGAATACTTGATATATTATATATTAACACTTGTGCGCATAGGTATCCATATTTGCACGCATCAGTTATAAAATTTATTAAATATTAGGTGGTCCTCAAGTAATTAATGAAGTTCAGTTAGTTAATGGTCCCCACAAGTAGTTATTGACTGGGAGATGAATAGGAGAAATTGATTGGGGAATAGTTAGTCGATCCCTTAATAAAATTATCCAGCAAACTTTCTTTAGTATATAAATGAATTTAATAGTTTCCTTTCATGCACACTTACAAGTATTAATGAATCAAAACATATATAGAATTTAAAAGATGTGAAATTATTAAGAATTTAAAAACTAAGAATAAATTCAGAATTATAAATAAAAAAAAAATTTAGCTCTCAAAATCACAATTTGTGCACTTAGTATAGTATTCCAAAAAAGAAAAATAGTATGCACGTTGCACGAATTGTAAGCATATCAATTAGAATCTGATGGTAGGATTAACTTACCAAAGACTGATGGGTGGGGCCGTGGGGGCGAAATTAGAACACGATCGTCTGTAGTTCTCATTAAAAAATAGTGGGTTGGATTTATCTAGTTAAGCTTTGGAATGATTTATTTAGATATATATTAATATATATAAATGAGGAGTTGGTGCTGTGATATAGGGGTGTTCATCGGTTTTAAAAATAGAACCGAACCGAATCGAAGTTTTATTTCAATTTGTTCAGTTTAAACCGAAATATATTAATTTTTTATTTAAAACAATTGATTTATAATAAACCGAAGTATATTAAGAAATAAACTAAGATATTTAGAAATAAATCAAGTATTTCAAGAAATTGATTAAGAAATAAACCGAGGTGGTTCCAATCAAATTCATATTATATGAAAGTTCAGTCAGTTCGGTTATTTTGGTTTTGAATTTTTTCAAACCGAATCGAACCGAAATTATAATTCGGTTTTGAAAAGCCAACCGAACCGATCCAATAAACTGAAATAATCGAACCTTTTAAACTAAACTAATTCAATTCGGTCCAAAACCGATTAAACCGAACCGTTTGAACACCCCTAGCTGTGAAACATGTATAATAAAGCATTAAGCAATTGAACTCTTTCAAATATAATAAGCCACACACAACGCAATTACACAACACAGAAAATCAAGAGGCGACTCATAACGCGACTCCGCGTCGTGTCAATCCCTCTTCGGATTGAGACGGTCAAGGAGGGCACACGAGAGCGACAATTCCCAGCAATTGGGCCCGTACGTTTTTCATCCTAGAAAATAGTAGATGTGTTGTGGTGATTCCAACACAAATTGCTCATCTGCTATTCATTGTGGGTATGTTTGAATGTATTGAGAATAGTGAGAATAGCTAGCTATTCTGAATGGATTTGTTATGGTCCATCTAAACGTACTCAACTGTTAATCAAAATAGTGTTGTTCTCGCTATTCTCGCTGTTCCAACAAAAAGTAGGAATAACATTTGTTGCAAATAATGCATTCAAAGAATAGTGGCTCTATTCCAAAGAGTATATCCAAACAACATTTTAGCTATTCCAAATAGCTTGAGTTAGCACTATTCTCTTTACCATACTATTCTTATTTGTTATTCTCAACAGTAGCTATTCTCGCTATTCTATAGTGCATCCAAACGCACCCTGTAAGAGTAAGAACAGAGAATTTTACAAGCTAACTTATTTTGTAAGAAAATCAAACAAAAATATTTTCTTTTCAAATTTTTTGACAAAATATTCTTGTGGCCCCATATTCTTTTTCCCTCCCCCCTCTCTCTTTCCTCTCTCTCTCTCTCCACGTTACTCTTCATGTTTAGCAAATTAGAAACAAAGATCGTTCAAGTTCTTTAATAATAAATTAGCACAATTATTTTGGGCTTCTAAGAACAGAAGGATTTTTTTTAACAATTTTTAACAGTTTGGACACGAAAATCTGTGACTTAATTTTTTAAATTAACAAAAAAAAAATTAGGCATATTAATGAACTCATAAAAATAGGTAACATTAATTACTGTTATTTTATCAATGACCATTTATTATTAATAAATATTATATTCTAAAGTAACATTTTAAATTTGAAATAGTTTTGAAAATTGTTAGAACTTCCAAGTTAACTGATAAATGAATTCATGTTTCTTAACAATATATTTATCATGATGCAAAAATTAAGAAATTCAACCGGAATTTGTTATTAACTCTCCGATAGTGAATAAATGAATGCGTCTCGTACCCCAAATGCTCTGTTTCTTGCACAACATCAAATTTCGAATAAGCAAATTTCTTTTGAAAAATAAAGGTAAGGCAAAATTCAACAGAGAAGAGCGGCACAAGCTGCATAAACTGCCCACTTATTTCAAGTCTGTCAATGATGCTCCATAAGGAGATGTAAAGAACTTTCTTTTATATTAATACAATTGAAAGAGTTTATCTAAACACAAATAATTCAAACATAATTAACAAAACAACTAACAAATAAAAAAATCTAAACAACAGCTTAGGAGTTATTTAAAAGGACATTTATTGTGACGAATCTTGTGTAACTTGAATTGTTAATGAGCTAGTTGAGGTATGCTCAAACTCAGCTTATTTATTAAATGAGTTAGCCAACTCGAGTTGAAATTGACTCAAATTGTAAATGAACGAGTTAAAACGAGCCGTTAGTGTGCGAGTTACGAGGGAGTTATGAATTTTGAGTGATTTTATACAGCTCTATACTGATATTTTTTGTTAAATCCGGCGTCCTTTTTTTTCCCTTTACCTTTATTTCTTCTCTTCACTCATCTCCATTTTGAAACTTCTCCAGTTGCATAATACGCACCAGCCAATCCAATGTTATATAAAGTATTAAAGAGTCCTACCACAATTCGGAACTTCTCCAGTACTGTCTCTGCCATAATATGCAACTGGGAATCTGGGATTATATTATCTTTCCATTCTCCCATACCCGTATTCACGTAGGTGTATTCTTACGGGAGAGAGGTTAGCTCCCAATCTAGTTAAATTAAAACAATCTATATTAGATTCACGTGCTTTTTTTTTTTAAATTCGTACCAAATTAAAACGGCCGATTTAAATTTTCTTCTATCAAGTACGGTACCTCACAAAACGGATCCCCAAACGGTTATTTTATTATAAACCTGCAAGAATTTTAAAGCCCAACAACCTCTCGGCTGCAATTAAGCCCCAACACGGAGAGGTGATCCGTTAAAGAATTTTTTTGCACGCAGCTCATCCTAAAGAATGCCTCTTGCACACTCATGTGCATGAATTCGTTGATCATGTGCAGATTGGGTCCTCTGAAAAATCTTGAGTCGGCCGAAATTTCTTCGAATAATAAAACTGAGGTTCAATACCGACTGCTTTCCTTGTTTCGGACACTGGCCTAATTATTGAAGGAAATTATGTGATGGCCTTGCTTCCTCGAATCGAAAAGGATATTCAATGCGCATTGTAATTGCAGCAAGCCAGCCAAAGTTCACCAGAAGATAGTAAAATAAAAAAATTAATTAAAAATTTTGGAGAAGAAAATGCAGCCTACACTCTTCTACTCATAAAATCACAAGACTAGTAACTTCATTTTACCATGCTTTCTCTTAATTTCCTGCTATTCTTTCTTTCATAATCCAATAATACTATAATAGTAACTTCCAATTTCCGAAGTTGAAAAAACTAGGAAAGCAGTCAAACAATTTAAAACTTCACTCTAGTATTCACATTTACAGCAAAGGAACTGAAAAGAAGAAAACCAACAACTAACAAGCACAACAATAACCATACTAGAGAGAGGTGATTAGATACATATTCCAAGGAGAGGCGAGTGATTTGACTATAATTGAAAAACAACAAATGTAACTAAGAACAGCATGAGGAAGTACTAACAGTCCTATCGGCTTGTCCCTGTGTCAATAACATGCCTTGTGTGTTCTGTTGCACAGCTTGACCTTCTAGCAATTTCTTAGCTGAGACCATAAACCATGAGAAAAAAATTGAGCGTCAGTTTCACTTGGGGCAACAATAGTGGTTTCAACCAATCACGCAAGGAAACTTTAATATTCTGCTGTCTCAAAAGAAAGGCCCAGTATTCTAAACATAACAAGAAATAGTTACTCCTGCTTAGCACACCACATCCCTAGTATTAAGTACTTGGTATTCAAGCTTAAGGGATGCAAATGAAGGATTGAGAATTTGAGACACTAAGAACAATTAATAAAATTGGCACAATGAAAATAGTACGAGTTACATATACAATTGTAAACTTTTAAACATGGTGATTAATTGTCTTTATGCAAGGGACAACGAGTATGCACGGATTTTCAAAGAGAGCACCTACCGATCTCATAGAAGATGTCATTAACATTGATTGCTGTTTTAGCAGAAGTTTCTATGAAGAATAGGCCATTCTCCTTGGCATACTTTTCAGCTTCCTACAAATCCATAATGAGTAAAGTAATTTAATACTGCAAGTCTGCAACCCATTTGGTACTGTGTGGTCCTGTTCTGAATAGTTCCAACATCAACATAATCGCTCTTTTGAGAAAAATAAGGACAGACAGTCCTTGTTTAATTATTTCTATGGAATTTGATTATCCTACCAGTTAATCATATTTGGACATTCACAGGACCCGCAAAAGCTTGTCATAATGACACTTTACTGATATGTAAGGAACAGGTGACCGTCAGCCGTCCATTTGGTCCATGGAGATCTCACAACTTTAATTGAAGTCCAAAGCTAAGGACCAACTGTATCAATAAATGAACTCAAAAATCACCAAAATCCACACTGATGTTGTATGGAATCTGGTTTGTTACAGATAAATTTGAAGTTCTTCACACAGATACATACCTCTGAAGACACTTGTCTAGACTCCAATAAATCAGATTTATTTCCAGCTAGAGCCATTATAGTGCTCGAGTTTCCTGAGACATAAAATTCCATTAGTTCTATGACCCACAAACAAAAGTATATATAAATTTAAAGTAGGTTACGATAACTACGCAGAAGCAACAATATAAAATGTATATTTCTACATTTCATTTGTACTATTTGGCTTCCCATCATACATAGTTTAAACTTCAGCGAAGGGCTGCTGTGGTTTCACACTCATTCTTGATTCACAAATACATCAAAATGACAAATTTTAAATCTGCTGCTAAATCTAGCATGGAGTTATATAAACTAATAAATTTGTCACAATCTTGACCTGAAAGAAACATTTGTGTTCAGTACAGGGAGCCTTCTCTATACATTAGATAACCTTCTCAGCAAAGCCAAAAGAAATAAGGTAGACAGAGGTGATACCTTGAGATTGAAGCTCTTGAACCCATTTCTTTGCCCGAGTAAAAGTAGCCTGATAAACAAGGCCAAATAAGTATAACAACTGACCAAGGATCTCAACACCCAAGAAAATAATAACAAAAACAAGTTTTCCAATTTAATCTACTGGTATGACACAAGCGAGGCATCATAACAAAGATATTCATGATAACAAAGATATTTATGAAATCATTATAAACATGTCAAAACCAATCTGTAAGCATCACAAAAGTTGAATATCCTAAATAAGAAAAGAAATATACTATACTTTTTTTTTATTGGAGAAATAGATTATACTAACCATATTGGTTATGTCGAACACAATTATGGCAGCTGCAGCACCTCTGTAATACATTGGAGCCAGGCTGTGGTACCTCTCCTGACCAGCAGTGTCCCATATCTCAAATTTCACTGTCTCATCATTCACTGCCACTGTTTGGGAGAAAAATGCAGCTCCAATTGTTGACTCCTACATTTGTAAAAAGATCAAATTACATGACAACAGAAACAACCAAAAAATGTTGCTCACAGGTTAATCCAAAGGAAGGGACGTTGGATAACAAGTCAACATAATACTTTAACATTACTTTGGCATACAGGAAGGCATATGTTATAAAACATATGATACAAGTTACACACACCCCCATATCTCAATCCTGCCCCACTGCAGGGATCAAGCCCCTGCTCTCCCGTGAGAGAGCTATGCCTTAAACAGTTGTACTAGACAGCGTTGGCATATAATACAAGTTGTGCCATAGAATCCATGTACATAGTTCCTCTTTGTGTAAAAAAGGGCGCACCCAGTGCCGAAAGCTCCCACACGTTGTGGGGCCTGGGGAAGGGAATTTCTAGGCAGCCTTGCCCTTGCATTTTTGCAAGGAGGCTGATTCGAACCCAGGATCTCCAGGACACAAGTGGAGATACTCTACCACTGCGCCAGTCGCCCTTCATAGTTCCTCTTTGTATGCAATATATATTTAAATGTACGATTTTTTGCAAAGAATCCTGATGGATATAAAACGGAGGAAAAGAAGATATTTGGATAAGAGCTCACAAAACAAATAGGCGCCTCACTTGTTATGCCGTGCACCATAATCATTGGTAAAATGATTATGATAAAAAGGCTGGCCAACCACAAATGACGTTAATCTAAGCTAACGAAAATTTAGATCATGCGATTCTAGACAGATTAGGGTGCTTATTAAGTTAGGATAAAATTAATTAATCAAAATAATTGACACAGTTATAAGTCGTCATCAATTTAGCTTAACAAAATGATCGGACATATCTGAATTTTCACATCGCGTCACGCCCAAAGCAACTTGATAGTAAACCAGCGTCATAACTAGGTGGAATACATAGTATAGAATTTTGTTTTTTGAAATATCAAAACCCTAAGACTAACCTGAAATTCAACAAATTGGCCTTTCACAAATCGCAAGACAAGACTGGATTTGCCCGTTCCAACATCTCCAAGAAGAACCTAATTTTAAGAAGAAGAAAAATGATCCCGATAAGCAGATTGATAAGCAAATTCAAGTCAGAAGAATCAACGCAAAACACAATTCTGATGAATCAGTAAAGCAAACATCAGATAAGTTCTAAACGAAGACCTCGATGAGGAGGCGATTATGCGTTTTCCTCAAGAAAAAGAAAAGAAGAAGTAGAAATCCCAACTAAAAGAAAGAATATTACAAGCTTGGCGTTTCTGATTTTGTTTACAGGAGCTGCCATCAAATCGATCGGAGATTGAATTCAGCAGAAGAGAAGAAAAAACGCGATCGGATTTTATCTATTAATTTTTTGCAAGAGATAAGCAGGAAATAGAATTTTAATATGGGGTAGGTTGCGGTGGGAAAGCACCAAAATAAAGAGAGTCTAAACACCCCAAAAATAACAAGTACTGATAATATAACAAGGCATCTCAAATCTCAATATTTGCTCCGCGGTACAATACTCTGGCAGAACATTTTAGATCCCGGGAAGGAATTGCTCTGCCTGACCGTTCGTTGGAGATCTAAATTTCTGATAGCTCAATCCTCTCCGCTACTTTTCTTGGTAAACCTCATGCACTCTCCAAAACACTGTCATTGGTGACGTCGAGTGATGATGATGGTCTCCTCTCCTGGCTCGATATGCAATTGGAAATCGCCACGTGGTCATATTTGTAGAAAGTAGTAAAGTGCTTAATGGTGTGGAACTGTGGGGTAATTTGATTAGTATAAATTAAGCGAGGTAGGAATTGACGCGCCGATGGGGTTTAGAAGCTTCTGGTCTTAGGAGACGGCTTAGACGGGCATGGACCGAAGACGAGACGGTGCAGACACGGTAGGGTCTGTTTGTTTTCTTCCAAGGATTGTTTTTTCTTGATCTACGCATATTCCATATTTTCATGTCAACGCAACCTGAGATTTAATTAAGATATATTATTCATAATTAATATTTGATATTCATCCATTGTGTGAACCGTTTTGACAATTTAAAATAAATACAGTGACATAAAACATCAACTTCATGATATTTACATATTACAGTTTCACATAACAAAAAGCTCATTATAGTAGTAGCTAGTTGAATTTAATATGCTTATTTTACTTTGTTAACGTTAGGTACTGGAAATTAGCATTTAACTGCGTCTAAGTATGTTAACTTCATATCTCATTGGATATTTTATAGAAATTAGGACCACATTTCGAGCTTCGTTCTAAAATAATACTCCATGGAGAAAGACTTTATTTTTTTTATAATCAGACAAATGTGAGAATAAAATATAACATAAATAAGATGAGGGCCCAAATGCTCCATTGTTTCATATTCTAATCGTACTTCGACATCTTTATTTTCAATTTTAAAGTTCAAACAGATTACTCGAATTGCTCAACATGATATGCACATTAAAATATGATCGGAGACCAAATTTTATATTTTTTGAAACTTTTTTGCTATTATTTAAATAGATACAAAATCACTGTTTTTTAGATGGACCATTTAAAAATGATGATTTTGTACCTACTACAAAAAATAGTAAATTTTTTTTAAAAAATATAAAATTTAATCTCCAATCATACTTTAATGTGGATATCATGTTTGACTAGTTCAGATTGTCTGTTTGAACTTTAAAATAAAAAATAAAAAATAAAGATGTTAGGGTACAGTTGTGACATAAAGCAATGGAACATTTGAGCCCTCCTCCATAAATAATGGAATCGAATCTCCTACACTCTTGGGAGCAAAAAATTCCTACCTCTAAAGTCACTATCGATGGGTCTGAAGTGGGCCTCAGATCAAATATTTAAATTTTAAAAATGACTCCAACTCCACCTGACAGTGACTCCAAGGACAAAAATTTCTTACCCGAAGGTGCAGGTGATCTCGTTCCATAAATAATACGTAGAACTTTTGACGTATGGCCGGACAATAAAATATTTAATTAAATATATTGAATTACATCACGCATTAGTTTATATTTATAAATAAAATGTTAATTAATTAGATATACCTGGCACATTAATGATCTATTCGATGATTAAAAATACTTGAATAATTAGTTTGTTTTAGAGGTCTTAAATCTCAACTATGAATACATAATTGTTAATCAAGCATATTTATTAGTAGAGTTGGGCTATTGTACTTTGCAAAGTAAAGCGACTGTTTTATTTCACACTCATATTTTGCGATTTTAAAGTTTAAAACATTGATCTAAACTGTTCAAGTTGATCTCCATATTAAATTGTGCTTAGAGATCAAATTTTACATTTTTGGAAATTTTTCACTATTTCTTTAAAAATTTTGGAAATTGCTATTTTTGATGGTCCAAAATTTTCTGAAAAACAACGATTTTCAAATATTCTAAAGAAATAGTAAAAAATTTCAAAAAAATATAAAATTTTGTCTCCAAACACAATTTAATATGGAGATCAATTTAAACAGTTCAGATCGACATTTTAAACTTTAAAATTGAAGATATAAATATGAAGTAAAACATTCGATTTACTTTGCGAAGCACCGCAGTCCAACTCTTTATCAGTAATCTGTTACTCAAAATGTTATTTTTGTTAATACTAAAAATAAATTGCTGCTATATTTGTTAATAGAAAACTTGAATTGTCTTGTCATCATAATTGTCTAGGAGTATGATTACTAAACACGTGAGGTTTGTATAGCACAAAAATCACCTTTTTAGCTGTAAAATTCGTTACAAATTGCGTTATATAATTGACAAAATAATACGTCTAATTAAGGAAGCTATTCATTGTTAATATTTAGCTGGATATTATTAACACCAATTAACTGACTATAAAAGAAAATAGAGATGTTCATGTATGGATAATAAATGCCCCATACCTGAGCGGACACCAATGTGCCAAAAAAATGTGTATTTTGGTAGCAAAAATAAACTATCCACTATTACGTGGTTTGCTCCTAGAACTGGTAAGAAAGTAGCAAAAAAAAATCGTGTTTGATTAAATAAAGTGAACTCTTTAATAGTTTTAATCAAATATTTAAATAACGTTTACCGCATTATAGCAAAATGATTAAAAAAATAACGATATGTTTATACTAGACAGGTGAGAATCTGCTGCAATTCTACAGGATTGCAGGATCCTGCGATTTCAATTTAAACCCTTCATTTATTACAGTGTGGGAATCTTAAAAAGAGATAGTTTTTTTTACATGAATCTCAAAAAATATAAATGGCTGAGATTAGAATCGTAGAAACCTTGCGATCCTGTAGAATCGCAGCAGATTTATTTTCTATACTAGACATAACGCTATAGTTTTTATAGTCCAAAAATACTATAACACACTATCTAGTACCCTAATTTTAATTAAAAATTAAAATATACCGGTCCATTTGATTAAAAACTCTACAAGATCTCGCCAACTTTTCTTTCTTAGAAATAAAAAAAAAATTTGTCGGAAAACATATTTATAATTTTGAAGAAAAAGACCGACTATTGATTTGGTTTTGATGAGGATGACTGAATCAATGATGCAGTCCATCGTTTATCACATTTTTACACAACCGTGGCACAGAAAATTCGAAAAAAGAGCGACCGAATCATTGCGACTCACTCAGGATTTCAAAATCCGAAAGGGAGGTAAAACAAAATAATAGTTCGGTCCAGGGGTGTCAACGAGCTAGTTCGGTCTGAGCTAGGTTCTAGCTCAGCTCGTTAATTTTGAACCAAGCGAGCTAGACTTAAGACATTCGAGCTAAAATCTCAGCTTGAATTCATGATAAGTCAGTTCGAGCTAACTTGCTGGGTCTGACTGAATCTTGTTTTAAGAAAAAAAAATTCTACAAACTTTTTAGATCGAATTGAACCGAGCTAAACAATATAAAATGCACACAAATTTATACAAATTCATAAATTGATGCATAACCGAGCAAGTTAGGCCTCAGCTTGAACTTATTAATTATGGACCGAGCTAGAGACTAACTGGCTCGTTAACAACTTAGTTCAATAACAAACAAACTGTTAGCGAGCGAGTCAAGTACAAGTTACGATCGAGCCATGAATTACCAGTTTTTTTGCCACCTCTAGTTCGGTCACCTTTCTTTCCGATCTTCTGTATCACCAGTAAAATAAAGGTGTGAAACAAGGACGGACTGAATCATTGATTCAGTTCAAGCACAAAATCAATTATTAATATCGAAAAATTATTAGTATTTTCAACAAGGGCTCATCTCTTGATATATATAAAGTGGAGGAGGAAATAAAATCTATCGTATTAATTTCAAACAACAAATTCAAGTTGTTGAATTGATCTATTTATGAGTGATGTATTTACGTACAAATTTATAAATTTTCGAATTAATTTAGTATAAAGTAAGACGATAAAAAATAACGAAAATCAAATGTTTTAAAATTAACTTATTAAAAATGAATGTATTCATTGTGATCTTAAAATAATTCACTTTTTGAGATTTTTCAAAATTTGGACCATTGTGGAATCAATTTATTTTTTGAATGTTGGACTTTCAAAATTTGGACCATTCATATTCTCCGGGAACTAATCTTGAAGTAAATTATTTCCAATTAATATTTTTTCGTAAATCTAAATTAAGTTAAATATAATATTTTAATATGTTTTGAGATAAGCTGAAAATTTTAATTATGTTAGTGGACACAGACTCATCTTAAAATCGGATGCTACCGCCGTTTCAACGAGGCAAATGTATTGGATCAGTTTTGTTTTGTTCAGTGAACGGGTGACATGCGCGCAGTAGAGGCGGTATGAGTTTGACCTTCATTTGTTTTCAAAAAATTTGTAATTATACATATTTCTTTATGAGAAGGGTCAAATGTTTCATTGCTTTATGCTTTAATCATACTTCAAATATTTTTATTTTTTATTTTAAAGTCCAAACAAAAAATTTGAACTGCTCAACATGATATCTATGTTAAAATGTGCTTAGAGATCAAATTTTATATTTTTTTAAATTTATTTACTATTTTTTAAGGTAAGTACAAAATCACTGTTTTTAGATGGTCCACAATTTTTTAAAAAACAATAATTTTGTATCTATCTTAAAAAATAATAAAAAATTTCAAAAAATATAAAATTTGACCTCTAAGCACATTTTAATGTAGATATCATGTTGAGCGGTTCAAATCTTTTGTTTGAACTTTGAAATTAAAAATAATAATACTGATTGGAGTAGAAACAATGAGGCATTTGAGACTCCTCTTTTTTAGAGTAAATGACAAGATAATTTATACAGTCATACAGAGAAAATAACAAGATAATATATACAGAGCATGATGCAGTTGAGTTGACCTGTCCCAATAGTAAAAACTATAGAGAAAATAATAAGAGAAGTACATACACAGTTTATAAATAGTTAAATACCATTAGTTTTGTTTATAATCACTACAGGGTGTTCGGAAACTCTCCCTAAGAGAGTCGGGATTAAATATTTAATCTCTCCAAAGGAGTGATTGTTCGGCTACAAAAGTTGCAGAGAAGATGAACTTTCTTTGTCTAGGGAATCATTCAAGTATTGGAGAGACTTAGAAAATAATTAAATAATAAAAAAGACCTTAAGGAGCTCTTCAAATGAGGCAGAATTGTCAAAATAAAATATTTTTTTAAACACTAAGGAAACGCTAAGGAAGCGAATCGTTTAAAAAAGAGGGACACTTGCCTTAAATTTTTTGTCTAAGGAGAGGCTTTAAGTCCCTCTAAGAAACGACCGTTCGGTGAAATTAGAGAGCTAAGAAGTTCTAAGGAAGTTAAAGTTCCTTAAAGTTGAGGTGCCAAACAGGTACTACAGTTATTATTGTTTACAAATTTTCCTTTTGTCATACAGAGTCTGATGACTGATGGTTTCTAACATTTATTGTTACTCCCGAGGCTTATCCCCTTCATTTCTGCAATTCTATCTCCTAAATATATTCTTATGGAAATAGATATCACAAATAAATACAGCAAAAATTATGGTGATCAGATATATCAAAAATAGAAACTAATCGCAATCATTGCGTCATTAGGATAGAAGATATCTATAAATTAAATCTAATTAAAATTTGACCAATTTATCCTTTTTTAAATGAGGGGTTTACCATAGAGAAAACTTAACGGTTGTGATAACACTTAAACAGAGAACATCATAAATTTTTTTGCAAGGAGCATGATGGATAGCTAGATTCTTATTAGAAAAGAAAGCAAGTTGCAATGTAACTTTCGTGATGAACTAGTGCCACCGTCTCATCGACTTATGCCTAAATTCATGCTGCTCGATATTTTGACGAACTAATACATTGACTTTGTTGCATTTCCCGTATTTAACTATTTTTTTTTTGCAAAAAGTCCTTTTCATAATTTTATTTCACAGAAGAAAGATATGGGACAAATGCCCGTTTGAATGTTTGCTGAGAGTTTTATTCACTATTCACTCTCTTTATTTGTGGTTGTCTTTTACCGGTATTTCAAATAAATTGTATTCTATTTTATGGTATTCAAAAATTCTTCTAAAAATAATTTTTCTTATTTGATTGCTTAGACAAGATAGAGTCCTCACTAAATGTAACTTAGCTAAAAAGGAATGACATGGTAGTGTTTATTGTAATTTATGTGGTGAATCTGAGACCGTTGACCATCTTTTTGTGACATGCTCTTATATTTCTTTACTTTGGTCATGGATAGAGAATTATAATAACTTTTACTATAATTGTCATACTATTTCTGACTTGTGGCTTTTTGATAACTAGATTCCTTTAAATTATTCATTACTTGTTGAATTAGTTCGTGCTGCCACTTTATGGTTAGTGTGGCTTACCAGAAATATGATTTATTTCCAACACGTATTAGTCCCTAATGTTAGTTTTATAAGATCCGCTATTGTAACTTTAACTTCTTATTGGTGTAAGATGAGACTTGATGATTCATACTTTAAATTAACTTTCATTTTACCTATGGATACAACTTATTTGAATCAGACAGGTCATCTAATGATACTTTCTGATACAAGCACTCAAGAAAGGAGAAGCCCCATGGGGGATTCAGACGAGGACGCTTTTCTTGGTTTAGAGGAGCCGAACCTCTCTAACTATTTGCGTGTTAGGGTCGAGAATGACTATTGATGGTCTCCTCATTGATTCTCATGATGATGTTTTTGTTACACTTAGGGGCACCTCTAATTGCTCAAAAACTGAAATTAAATTGCAATTGAAATTAAATAGATGAGTTTAGAGAAATTTGACACGCGGGATGTTAACGGAGTTCGGCAAAACAAAGGCCTACGTCTCCGGGTTTAGTGAGACTTTTATAATGTTAGCCCTTGTTAGACAAACGTTGCCACGTTTATAAAAACGTTGTGACGTTTCTAAAACATTGGAACGTTTTTGTAACGTTTGTGTAACGTTTTGGTGCACCTTTCGGACTTTTGAAGTTTCACAAAACGTCACCAACGTTTTTAAAAAACGTTATAACGTTTTATTTCTGTAGAACATTCTTTAAAGGAACTATTTTGATTGCAAATGATTATTTTGAAATAAGTTATGAATATGTTTATTCTCTAAATTCAAGCATGCCTAATTTAAATCTCAATTCATTGTGTTGTTGAGTGTTTAGGGGTTTTGTGAATATATTGGCAATTTGTTCTTTGGTGTCGATATGTATGAGTTCAATTTCACCTTTTTCTATATGATCCCTAATAAAATGATGCCTTATCTCTATGTGCTTGGTTCTAGAATGAAGGACCGGATTTTTGGATATCATAATGGCACTAGTATTGTCACACATAATTGGTACGTTGCGGAAGCGAATTTCATAATCATTTAGGGATTGAATCATCCAAAGAATTTGTGTGCAACAACTACCGGCCGCTACATACTCAGCTTTCGTTGTGGAAAGGGCAACCGAAGTTTGTTTGCGACTTGACCAAGACACAAGTGAACCACCAAGAAATTGGCATGTACCACTTGTGCTTTTTCTATCCATACGGTCTCCGGCAAAATCGACATCGGCATATCCTATCAAGTCTAAATCCGATTGTTTGTCATACCATAATCCCAAATTTAAACTACCCTTGACATATTTAAGAATTCTTTTAACGGCTTTCAAGTACAATTCTTTGGGATTTGATTGATACCTAGCACATAGACATACCGCAAACATTATATCGGGTCTACTAGCG
>JARJHM010001117.1:0-69298 GCA_033356055.1 Carex pumila | reverse complement strand
ATTTGACACACACCTAATTATTTTTTTGTCATTATTTAAAAGGAGCAACTGATGGAAGACGAAGAAGCGTATCTGGTCCACGTCTAGAGGCATCCGCTATGTATAGAGAGGCAACTGCTACACAAGGTTCACGAAGAAGTGTATCCGGTATCCGCCCGTCTGGTAGCCAAGCAGAGGCATCCGGTAGCCGCCCGTCTGGTAGCCAAGCAGAGGCATCCGGTAGCCGCTCGTCTGGTAGCCGTTGGAGTAGAATATTCAGACGTGGTAAACATTGAAAAAATTTGTAGCTGTTCTGACCTTTGCCCATTAATCATTAAAACTGTACTTATCTGTAATATTTTTGTATATAGAACTTATGTTTTCTGGAAACTAGACTTCCATACCTTTAATTTGGTATAAAGTATATCAAAATCCATGTAGCCGTTTTCTCTAAATCGAACTTTTAATCTGGTCAAAAGCTGGGACTGCTTAATAGAAAAAATTTGTAGCTGTTCTGACCTTTGCCCATTAATCATTAAAACTGTACTTATCTGTAATATTTTTGTATAGAGAACTTATGTTCTCTGGAAACTAGACTTCCATACCTTTAATTTGGTATAAAGTATATCAAAATCCATGTAGCCGTTTTCTCTAAATCGAACTTTTAATCTGGTCAAAAGCTGGGACTGATTAATAGAAAAAATTTGTAGCTGTTTTTATGAGTTTTGTTTTTTTTTATACTTCATGCAAATTCTAAAAGACTAATTCTAAAAGACCATTTTCGGTTTAATATTCAGACCCTTTTTGGTTTTTTAAACTAGAAGACTACGTGTGTTTAGAGTTTATTTGTTTATGAAAGATGTTTGGCACATTCGTTTATGAAAGACGTCTGGTGCATTCGTTTATTTTTTTGAAAGTCAAAATGCATGAACTACATAAGCTAAATTACTTAAAACAACAAATTAAAATAAAACAACAAATTAAAATAAAACAATAAATTAAAATAAAACAACAAATTAAAATAAAACAACCAACCAAGCAACAAAACATGAACTACACAAGCTAAATTACAAGAATGAACTACATTAAGTTGCTGTCTTCATCTCGAGATTCTCTGTCCTTAACACATCTGAATTTTGAGTCGCTATATTTGTTGGGTTTTTTTGTTTTCCGTCGAGGATTTGCCACTGATGGACCGGCATCACCATATCGACGGACACCACTTTCTCCTAGAGCATGCCCTTCTATTCTAATGGATGCTATAGAGTTGAAAATGTCGGACATATCATCATGCATGGCAGTTTCTGGAACATGAACATCTGGATTAATTGGAAATTGGTTTGGGATATCATCGCTGATGTCGACAAGACTTAGATCGGTTGGAACTCCTGCCCTCTCAAGCATGGCTCTAAACAGTGCGATATGCCCGAGATCGGATAGGAAATCACGACTACTTTCAAGCAAAAGTTGTCCAAAAGCCTTTTGTCCAGGTGTCTGCACCATGATAATTCCTCTTGCGGTCTGTTTCAACATGCGGAATCTCTACAAGAAAATGATATTTTTAAAATATTATTTGTGTAATACAATAAAATAAAATAACATGTTAAAAAGAAAAATTAAAATACTTACGGCACGAGCTTGAATTAGGGCATCTGAGACATATCCAAGATTTGCTACATCTTCCGGTTCGGGCACGTTCTGGCTCAGAATTTCTTCGTTGTTTTGATTTGGAAACATTGAATACATGCCGTTGTCGAAGAACCATTGCATATACCCGTCATACCTTGGATAAAAGTAAAACTTAACAAAAAATTTCTACCATTGTTAAATGTGAATATTTTATTTTCAAAAATTTAATCGTACCTGTCCGGAAGATAAGGAATAAGCTGTCCATCTTCAGAAAGCTGTGCTAACAACTGGGGATGTGTGTCGATATGACTCAGCCAGTGGTCATTCCAGTCCACAGAGTGTCCATCCTCAAACAACCCGTGCTCTCGTGTGTATTTGCGAATCTCTTCAAGATGGCTGAAGGGTAGAGGAGCCGGCGGAGGAATTGCTTGATATAATCCGAACTGTCGAAAAACCCTCTCGGGAAAGTGAACCTCTACCTCCCAGAAATGGATGCACCACACGCGACATGCAAAGTACACCTGGTCTCTTATCCCGGCCCCAGGTAAATTATTTACATAAGATATGTACGGCCTCCAATTGACAACATCGGGCCTCAAACGCTCAAACTGATTCCGAATTTGCTCAATGCCTACGTTGTAAACATATGACAATTACATATTGAATCAACACATATTTATATGGAAAAACATAATAATTATTATTAAAATGTACCTCTCGCAGGGTTACCCTCCCATTGATGCGGAATAGTCCATGTTGCTCCCTAAGCCAGTCTCTCATCTATGATATTGTTGCTAAAATGTATATCGTGTGGTACGGGCCGGGCTATAGCAAACCGGGTCCAAGACCACATCTGAAGTAGTAGTAATGGACCATTGATTGATCCCACTTTATACCTTCATGCCCGTGACAACTGGCGATACAGGCAAGCGAGCACAGTGCCTCCCCAGTTGTAGTGGTTGTCACCTCGAGGTCCCAAATATTCCAAGAATGGTAAGTACATTAATGAGACGTAACTTGAATTCGAATCCGGAAACATTATAGACCCGAACAAGTACATTACATATGTTCGTGTGTGCCGATCTATTACATCCTGGTTATCCACTAGTGCCAAATTCGTATCATTAAATTTTTTTTTCAACCATGTCAGACGCATATAGTTTTTTGAGATTGATACTTTCTCATTGGGTTCACCCTTATTCTCCACCTTTTTATGATAAAAATCATCATCATCCCATTCGTAACCATCATACACCTCATGTCCTAGACAATCTAAGATCAATTGTGAATATTGATCATTAGTACATCCACAGATAGCCTTCCCTGTAAACATAGATGTTAAACAAAATTATACTAGTACAAAATTTCAATTAATAACAAAAGTATAAATTAGCAACAATTTTTTTTTACCAGTAACGGATAAGCCCCACAAACAACTGACATCTTCCAATGTCACTATGCACTCCCCCACCAGAAGATGAAAACTATTTATCTCGGGCTTCCACCTCTCAACGAGAGCAGTGATCAACCCTTTATCTATCAGACAATGATAGACATGAACCATCTGATACAAGCCTAAATTTTTCAAACCTTATTTCATCTTAAGCTGGTACCTAACTGCCATTTTGCAACTACCAGTACGCAGTTCAAAATCAGGCTGGAACAATAATTGACATGCAAATTTTTTTTTACAAAAATTAGATTTAGAATTCAAAAATTTAATAAGTAAATTTAAATTCAAACCGATATTAAATAAATACCTTCGTAGTCGCCGCATATAGTTTATGTTGCTTTTGGGGCAACTGCAATAAAGATTGTTCACCTTCCATTTTCCACTACAATATAAATAAATTCATACAAAAAAAATATTAATATGCAATTCCAACATGCAATTCCAATTCAATATTGACATGCAAATATTGAATTACATATTAACAGTCATTATATTATTTTTCATTATTCTACAATTACACTAGAAAAATCTAAATTACACTCAAAAAATGGATCATTCAACAATTACTAAATGCATGTACACTAAATAATTCTATAATTAATTCTACACTAAATATAAATTAATACAATTACTACAAAAATAATTTATACTACATAAACTATTTATTTATACTACATGCAAACTACATACAAATAAATTACAAGATAAACTATTTAGTTAAACTACAATTATTACATAAACTACATGCAAATAAATTACTATATAAATCATTTTTTTATACTACAATTACTACATAAATATTTATTTATACTACAATTAGTCCATAAGCCATTTATACTACTAAAAAAATACACATAAATCATTTATACTACAAAAAGAAAAAATTACACAAAAACTATTTATTTACACTACCATTACTACATAAATCATTTATGCTACTAAACCATTTATTCTAACTATTTATTTATAATTTCGAAATATTAATAAAAAATAAGAGAATTAAACTCCATACCTAACGAAACTTGTAGATCTGAAGCTCTTCTTGTTCTCCTTTCAAAAATACACAAACCTATATAATTAGAATTAAAATTAAACTAATAATTAGAGAGAATGAGGAATGGGGGGTGGACGCCAACGCACGGGATCACTTTAATAAAACTCAAGACCGAATGGTCTACTCGGCCTGGGCTTTTCAGGATCTTCTATGGCGCCTGCAGGGAAAACGTGAAAATGGGCTTGAGACCGAGTGCTCTATTCGGTCTGGAGAAAATGGAAAATTGGAGACCGAATGGAGCACTCGGTCCTTCTGGTTTTTCAAAAAAAAAAAAAAAGGTAATCATGCTGGTTCTGCAAAAACTAATTTCTTAATTATGGTTTATAAAAAAATCCCAATTTTAGACCGACACTTTGTACAGTCTGTATTATTTGAATAATATAATTTTTTAGTTGTATCTAGAAATTAACTTACGGCGTGCTGGTAAGCACGGCACGTTTTGTTAATTTTTTTTTTCAAACCATAATAAAAAAAAAAAATTTAGAGAACCAATTTGATTAGTTGGTTTTTAAAAGGACCATAAGTGTTGAATATATAGCTTATTCACCATGAACAATTTACTTTGTTCTCTTGCCAAATAATCTATTTAGCACCGAAAAGTTTCATAAATTTTCAGCATTAACTATAACACAAAAAATGAATTACTTTTCAGTGCCAAATAGATGGTTTGTGCCGAAGGATTTTTGTAAAAACCAATTAATCAAGTTGGTTCTCTAAATTTTGACTTTTTATTTATTTATTTATGGTTTATTAAAAAATTCTATTTTGTTAGATGTGTCTGTACCATGTTCTTAATTCTGTTGTGTCCGAATTTTCTTGGAATCAACACTGTTAAGTACGACACGTATAGGAATAGACACGGCACAGATACAAATACAGTGCATCTATTTTTCTAAAATATTTTTTTGAATTTTCGTTTTAAAACACAAAATACTACAAAACATTTAAAAAAATGAAACTAATCTAATTTATTTTTCAACTTTCTAGATTTTTTTTTATATTTACAAATTTTTAAAGTAACACATCATCAAAACCTAAAACAAAAAATAAAAATTGACACGGCACATCAAAATACATCGTATCAACTATCAAACCATACCGTGATGTTAAACATGTTAGTTTGTAATAATCTAGAAGTCAATGATACAATAATTTTATTACATGTATTTTGTTCATAAATTGAATGATTAATCATTTTGTTGCATTGAGTATTATTGTATTTATGGATTATTTCGAATTCATAACTGAAATTGTGAAACTCCATAATATAGATGTATATTCTTAAAAGTCCCTAACCGAGATAACTAGTAAGAACACTAATTAACCATTATAAGGTTAGTATGTGGATTAAATGATGGTTAAGTTTTACAAACCATTTGACAAGAGATATAATTTTAATCACATAGATATATGTTCCAGGAACATGATATTTGACAGACCTCAAATGAAACATTAAAATGAATTGTGTTTGTGTCATTAATGTTTTCATTAAGTGTTAAGTTCTATAGTATGAGGTATTCGTCGTTCCTACTAAGAGATGTGTATATGTGAGTGATATCTAATGTTGTCCATAAAAAACAGTTATAACGGTAGCACTTCCGTACACATAGCTTAGTTGAGGAAGTGATGGTTTACCAAAAGTACTATTGTCCCTAGTATCTCTGTACGAGTTATAGCATCATTGGGCTCCTTAGTAGAATAATATTATCTGCTTGCGGTATGATTACAGGAGTAATCATATTTAATAATCTGCTCAAGATTAATAAAAGATTAAGTTAGCAAGGATGATACACGCTGATACCTCGCATATTTAGCCTATATTTGACTTGATTTCGTACCAAATTCACATTCTAAATTGTCAAAATCATGTGCATTTCATTGATATATCCTTAGAATTTGGTACTGCTGAGAGTTTGTTTGTTTTCTGTAGGATTGGAGCAAAATAAATGAAGAAACGACGTTTTTGAACTCTTTGGTACGGCTCTTACCAGACAACCGATCCAGCATCTCCCATCTTGTACGGCCTGGCCGTACCACCTTGGTACGGGCCGTACATAGATGCCGCCTGACAGAATTCAAATCTTGGCAGAGGCTATTTAAAGCGAGGGATCTCTCCTTTTTCGAGGGAGACACATTTCATTCCAGATTGAGAGCTCAGAGAAAGGGAGAAAGAGAGCAAAGGAGCAATGAGAGAAGAAGAAGGAAGAGAAAGAGGCAAAAATCGACGGATCAACCTCTTCTCCACATCCGATCTTCGATCTAGTTCTATCATGCCTCTCTTTATCTCTTTACTTGTATTTCTGGACAGATCCATGACTTGTGAGTAGTAGATCATTGTTTCTAGGGTTTGTAGATGGATTTTCTTGATTTGTGTTGCTTTTCTTGATTTGGATATTGTATGAACTCTTTTGATTGAATTGATTGTGTATTTGCTTGTCTTGATTGCTTTGTCTTTCTGTGATTGCATATGATGTGCCTATAGTGGTAGATCAACCCTAACAAGGTCATGTGGCCATTGCCTTCTCTCAACCAAACCAATCCCTTTAGGTAGACTTGTTCGAATTGAAGCCGAAAGGTTGAATTCTCCCCTAATTGACAGATTAGAGGATACCTTAGATCTCCAATCAATCAACTAGAGGATCTGGACCAAAACACGAGAGTTGAGGTTTAGAAATCCTAGAAGGTGAAGAATTGACTCCAAAACCTAGATCTTGAACCAACAAACTGAAGGATTTCATGATGCGGCAAGGCAATAAATTCAAAAATTTTGACCTTCTTGCAAGCATCTACGGATCTACTTTATTATGCTAATTCTATTAAAGCAATTTAAATATATGCAAATTGATATCTACTCATTCATTAATCACAAATTTATTTACTAAAGATGATTTGGATATACCTCTACCAAATGTCAATTTGGTAAAATAGAGAGAAGTCGAATTCTCTTCTAGATCTCTTGGATACCTTCGTTTGTCGAAACGGCCTCCTAGTGTTCACCTTGAACTAAACAAGGATTAGAAAGACCTTGCTAGAGATCTTAATCTAATCTAAGCTTAGAACTTAGTTAATAACCCTTTTTGTTCTTCTAATAATTTCTCACTAGAGAAAACAATAATATGAGAGGAAGAGGGATGGCGGCTGGGAGGGAGAGGAAGAGAAGGAAATAAATTTTCAGAAAATTTCTTTCTTCTCACATGTTGAATACCTTCTCTACCTTTTCTTATATACAAATATACTAGGGTTTCCATTGTGTAACCTTCCTAGTATAATTCTCTTTACTAAAAGAGATAACCCTAGCGCTGCTACAGTGCGCGCTACAGTAACTTCCTCAATTCATATTCATTTTGGGTTTTAATAAACTTATGTTATAACAATGTTTTGCACATTATTAATTATATGTCATGTATATTATACTATATAATATGCACCATATTATACCAAATAATATACATGCACACTTCTTATAAATTTATCTTCGTTCTAAGCAGTCATGATATTTATTTATCACATATATATTATTTCATGTCATATGAAACAATATATATCATATAAATAAAATATCCTTCTTGTTTCTTGTTCAGTTGGTGTGACCTATATGGAGGATCTGTGTTATGTTGGCAATGGCATAAAATAGTTTATTACCATAAACTATAAGCGGTATTCTAGCTATACATTATAGTTACCCAAATAACATAGATGTAAAATATCATTTTTACAATATACGATCCTTTAAAGTAATGTTACAAATAACATTACTTATGTCTATTCCTTGCCACATGATATTATGAATAATATACAAAGTCGGACTGTGTCATCTTTGTATTATATTCGTTTCTTGGTCTCTTATGTAAATTATAAATATATAACTACACTTCAGTTATATTGCATGCATTATAATTCTACTTTACCAAGGGGCCCATAAAATATCATCACTCATTATAAATGAGGGGCAATGATACTATTGACATATAACTTTCTCCCGCACAAGTTATATATAAGGAACTAATATTTTTATCACCACTTATGATAAACAGCTTTTAATACTAATTACATTATATATTTCTCATGTGAAAAAGAAATACATCTCATATCTTAGAATTCTGAGACACAATGAAAATATTAATGACACTAACATAACCCATATAATATTTTCATTCGTTAGGTCTGTTCAATATATGAAACCTTTCATATACTCATGTTATTAAACAATAAGCCTTTATCAACATTTATAGAACTACAATGTACTTTAATCAACATGACAAACTTATCATGGTATATTAGTGTTTCATGCTAATAACCAAGTTTGTGAACATTTTAGAGATTTATGTTTGTCATCATATAGAGTTCTATGGTTCAAGACCAAGAGCATCTTCCTGAACACTTCTATAGATAAACATAAATTTCATGGAACAAAATGCATGTAGCATCCAATTCATAAACATAACATGTAAAAATGATCAACATAAGATAACTTTTAGAACACATATCTAACACAAACGAGAGTTGAGGTTTAGGAACCTTAGGTATGGTCAATTGAACCTTTCTGAAGAGTTTAATACGAGGTACCAGCAAGAAATGCATCAACTCGAACTTGTAAGCTCTGTACTGGTACATCAGTACGGGTCTTATAAGAGTGGTGCGGCCTAGCCGTACCAACTTGGTAAGACCCGTACCACTAGAGGCAAATCAGAGATAAAGTCTGAAACCCTTGAAACATCTTTTATCCCAAATCAAAACACAGTTTATACCTTTCCTTGCACATTTACTATTCTGTTACATTGTTTGATTGCTTGAGTTGATTCTTTAGGAAAACTAAGTACCAAAACTCCATTTTTGTCACTTCTAGTCTTTAGTCGAGATAAGTAAATATCTAGATAAATGAACCGTCCCTGTGGACCGATACCCGATTATACTCGATAGGGTTGTGCACTTGCAACCCTAATCGGAAGGTGTAACCGCGGTTTTAAAAGGTACGCTCCCAAGCGTACCGAAACTTGCGTTGCGCTTTCACGCGAACAAGTTTTTGGTGCCATTGCCGGGGACGGCTATCATTTTCTGGATTTTTGCTTATCTTAGCTAATCTAGATTTTAATTTGTAGCTTTTTCTTTTATTTTTCTCTTACCACAGGAACACAGCTGTTCCTGCACAACCACCTCTCGACGCGCCCTGCATCACAACCGACGCGACTCGCGTGGAAGAGACAGAAAAACTCAAGACGCTATGGCAACATACCAACAGTGGTTTGGCCACGACAATTCTCGAGGAGGAGGCGGTCGATACAGGGTTGATCAGATCACAGCTCTATATGCTAGAGCTGCCGAGTTGGAGGAGGCCATGCAAGAGGCTTTAATCAAAATGAGCGTGAAGACAGTCAGTAACTATCAACCACAGCCTTGTGCCTTGTGTGGGAATAGGAGGCACTCTGACGAGTATTGCCCACTGGCGGAATGGGATGAGGAAACCGAACAGGTCAACTATCTCAACAACTACAATTGCAATTTCTACAACAATGCACCATTTGACAACTCAAACAACTGCTCATTCCAATCTGATCCACCCGAGTTGTACATTGATCCCGCTGTCAGTAACTTCACACACGAGCAAGAGAAAATGAATCAAATCATGTGGGATCAAATGCAATCTATGTCTACTCAACTAGCTGCTCAGAACAAGTTGCTGGAGCAGTTGAGTCATATAGTCACCTCAAGCCAACCTCAACCTGGAAAGCTACCTGCTCAACCAGAATCAAACCCAAGAGGAGAGGCAAGGGCAATTACTCTGAGAAGTGGGACCTAATACAAGGAACCAGCCAACCCAACAGGTCAGATCCCATCTGATGCAACCCGTATTCTAGAGATGCGACTTGCATCAAGCTCTGAAAAGGTGAGTCCTAGTCGCGTAGGATCAACTGAACCCGCATCACCGATTGAAGAGCCAGTGAATGCGACCCGCATCACAGACACGCGACCCACATCAAGTGAATCTGAGGGCCAGAAAAAGAAGGAGGATGAGAAACCACAACCATACCAGCCGCCTATTCCTTTCCCTCAGAGGCTAGCTGAAGTAGAAACATGCTGCACAATCAACGTTGAGGACCAATTTGCTAAGGGACAACTTCGCGAGGGATACGGGAGCTCAGTTAAAAATTACCTTGATTATTTGTCTGAGTTGCAGGTTGAAGCAAGCGAGTTGGAATCAGTGTATGGAACAGATGTGACTACTGTTGACCTGGGAGAACCTGGATACGGGCCGCATGAATCTCACGCGAGTCGCATGCCACAACCTGAAGACCTAGAGACCTGATGAAGCTGGTCGGATGAAACCCACGCGGGGTCTGCACGCGAGCCGATTGCACCAGACGCGAGCCGCGTCAAAGCTCAACTAGAGGCGCCAACTTCTGAACTCAAGACTCTCCCAGCTAACTTCAGGTATGAGTTCCTAGTCCCAAATAAATCTTGTCTTGAGATCATAAGTGCAGATCTCAAATCCAATCGGACTGCCACGCTCTTGGAGAAATTAAAAGCTCACACAGGTGCGATCGGGCGCTCGATCATGGACTTGAAAGAAATCTTGTGGATTCTCCTGATGCACGGGTTTGATCGCGTAGTCCGTGTACCACAGAAGTGGGTGCTTCCCCCAGTACCGCCTGATCCACCTTCCACCAACCAGTGAGGTGCTCCCGCCTCACCCCTCACTCCATGTCTGGTTAGTTTTCATATTTTCTTCTATTTACTTTTTCTTGTGTGAATTCAAGCATTGAGGACAATGCTTCATTCAAGCTTGGGGGGGCGAATAGAAGAAAACTGTATCTGCATTTAGGTCATGTTTACTTGTTTATTGCATTTGTAGGTAGGAATTTGTGTGATTGTTTAGATTTGAGACTTTTTGAAAATTGTTGGTGTTGATTAGGATGACCCTAGGAGATTAGAACTATCCCATAATTGACCAACAAACTGATAAATACGAATGTTTTGAGCATTTGTAACAATGAAAACTTGAAATGTATTGAGAAATCGTTTAGAAATTGACTTGTGCCTTTTTCAAATAAGGAAATGGGGATTATTGATAAAGAAAGATTTGGGATACCCATTGGTATGAAGGAATACCAGTGGGTGTGTGTATTCATGATATGTGCAAATAATAATAAAAAAAAAGACATATGACAAATCGAATTGAAAAGACGGAGAACATAAGAGTACTGGCAATAAGTCCTTTTAGGGCGCCTTTGAGCTCGTCTCCCACTTAGAATTGAAAAGACGGAGAACATAAGAGTACTGGCAATAAGTCCTTTTAGGGCGCCTTTGAACTCGTCTCCCACTTAGAAAAGAAAGAAAGAAATTTTTGCACATATCAACACGCGAAGTCCGCAACTTTCTGACCTAAGCTTGTTCCAAGCTTGGGGGGTTAAAAAGGGAAAATCTCCACAAATGAGGGCAATGGTTAAATAGATAAATGACAACTTGATCGATTCAAGCACTCAGTTTTACAAGTATTCAAATATTTCAGAAATTGAAGTTTGGTTGGTCGGTTCGTGTGGAGAATCAAGGTCAAATAGGGAAAATCCAAACTATATCAACATGATTCTTGAGGTTCCTAATTGAAATAACTCATGTAAAAAAATCTTACATTTAGGAAACTTGCATATAGAGTCCAAACCGGTACCAATGTTTAGATCTTTGCTTGAGGACAAGCAAAAGTTTAGCTTGGGGGAATTTGATACCTCGCATATTTAGCCTATATTTGACTTGATTTCGTACCAAATTCACGTTCTAAATTGTCAAAATCATGTGCATTTCATTGATATATCCTTAGAATTTGGTACTGCTAAGAGTTTGTTTGTTTTCTGCAGGATTGGAGCAAAATAAACGAAGAAACGGCGTTTTTGAACTCTCTGGTATGGCCCTTACCAGGCTTGGTACGGCCCTTACCAGGCTTGGTACGGCCCTTACCAGACAACCGATCCAGCATCTCCCATCTTGTACGGCTTGGCCGTACCACCTTGGTACGGGCCGTACATAGATGCCGCCTGACAGAATTCAAATCTTGGCAGAGGCTATTTAAAGCGAGGGATCTCTCCTTTTTCGAGGGAGACACATTTCATTCCAGATTGAGAGCTCAGAGAAAGGGAGAAAGAGAGCAAAGGAGCAATGAGAGAAGAAGAAGGAAGAGAAAGAGGCAAAAATCGACGGATCAACCTCTTCTCCACATCCGATCTTCGATCTAGTTCTATCATGCCTCTCTTTATCTCTTTACTTGTATTTCTGGACAGATCCATGACTTGTGAGTAGTAGATCATTGTTTCTAGGGTTTGTAGATGGATTTTCTTGATTTGTGTTGCTTTTCTTGATTTGGATATTGTATGAACTCTTTTGATTGAATTGATTGTGTATTTGCTTGTCTTGATTGCTTTGTCTTTCTGTGATTGCATATGATGTGCCTATAGTGGTAGATCAACCCTAACAAGGTCATGTGACCATTGCCTTCTCTCAACCAAACCAATCCCTTTAGGTAGACTTGTTCGAATTGAAGCCGAAAGGTTGAATTCTCCCCTAATTGATAGATTAGAGGATACCTTAGATCTCCAATCAATCAACTAGAGGATCTGGACCAAAACACGAGAGTTGAGGTTTAGAAACCCTAGAAGGTGAAGAATTGACTCCAAAACCTAGATCTTGAACCAACAAACGAGAGTTGAGGTTTAGGAACCTTAGGTATGGTCAATTGAACCTTTCTGAAGAGTTTAATACGAGGTACCAGCAAGAAATGCATCAACTCGAACTTGTAAGCTCTGTACTGGTACATCAGTACGGGTCTTACAAGAGTGGTGCGGCCTACCCGTACCAAGCCCCACTCGGCTTGGTCGGACCAGGTTGGTGCGGCCTAGCCGTACCAACTTGGTAAGACCCGTACCACTAGAGGCAAATCAGAGATGAAGTCTGAAACCCTTGAAACATCTTTTATCCCAAATCAAAACACAGTTTATACCTTTCCTTGCACATTTACTATTCTGTTATATTGTTTGATTGCTTGAGTTGATTCTTTAGGAAAACTAAGTACCAAAACTCCATCTTTCTCACTTCTAGTCTTTAGTCGAGATAAGTAAATATCTAGATAAATGAACCGTCCCTGTGGATCGATACCCGATTATACTCCTTGATAGGGTTGTGCACTTGCAACCCTAATCGGAAGGTGTAACCGCGGTTTTAAAAGGTACGCTCCCAAGCGTACCGAAACTTGCGTTGCACTTTCACGCGAACACACGCCTACCTTGAAATTGATCTAATAGCTATGAGACAGAAGAATTGACACAAGTAAATAGTTTACTGTATCGTAATATTGTACAGTACATCATCATCTATGTAATTGGATGGTCATAGTGCATATGTCACATGCCTCCTATGATTATAGAAGTTAAAACAGTTTTAATTCTAGTTACCAACATAACACAGATCTTTTTGGGTCACACTGTATAGGAGCTAGTCGGAGAATCTTATTGATTAATTATAAATTGATTATGATTAATAATAAGATGATTATAATTAATTATACGTGATATAATTAAATTATAAATGTCATATAAAAATGACAAGCAAAAACAAAAGGTTAATTTATAAACGTACACGTTACGTTGTATAAAAGTTACCAAAACAACAACCGAAAGAAATGTAATTGTACATGACAATTATATATATTTGATTTGAATTTTAATTGTTAATTATGAATTTAAATTATGGCTCAAAAGCCCATTAGTATTAAATCGTTAATTAGAATTAAAAGCCCAAAACAATTTAATTGAATTTTGGGCCAAAGTGCAAAAATTCAATTTTGCCTTCTCCTCTCAAAACCTCCATCTAATGGCATTCTTGTAATTAGGCCGAATTGTGGGGGTATCTTGGTCGTTAGCCGAACCTCCTCAAATGCCGATAAATAAAGGGGTGAGGGTGAGAAAGAAAATAAACTAATTCACGTGTTATCGAATTGTTTAATTAGTTTATTAATCTACTTCTCTCTCCCGGTTATTGTTTAGAGTTCACGAGATTGGTAAATAGTGTTCTTGCGAAGCACGTGGTGCATATGACTCACATGCTTGTGATAATCATTAACATCTAGCTGATCGTGACTAATACTATTTTGTCTTTTCTTAGTGAATAGTGTTTTTACATAATTTTGCGATTTACGATATTTCTAGCAAAAGAAATAAACGGCTCTCTGGTTAGTCCTGGTGGATAACCGATAAAGGCATTATATGTCTGATACTCCGAGGTGAGTCAATCCGTAGAGTCGTTTTTCTTGGTTGGCTGCATTCCATTTGAAATTTAGAAACAAGGTATAATATGTTAAATTAATCTATTTAATTGGTAAATAGATTTAATGTTTTAGAAATCAATTAAGGAGTAGATCTGAAAAATGATTAAATTGGGTTTTGATGTTAAAAGAATACTGAAAGTGGACCGCTTTGAAAAGTTTCCTGACATACCCCATTTAATCTTTGGCTTAAGTTAGAAATAAATTTTTTGTTTTACGGTCTTTCTGCAGCTTAAACCTAAACCGATTTTGGTTATCCTGAAACCCAACAAAACGTACTGTGTTCATCTCCAACACGGTATGTCTAGAAAATTTGGCGTATTAGCATGGCTAAAAATAATACGGTACGGTCACTACACTACATAAAATTAAGTGAGGCTAAGGTACTGTGTATAATGTATAATGATTCATACTATGAATCAATATCTTTATTTTCAAAGTTCAAATAATTAAATATAAAGCGTTCAACAGATGATCTCCATATAAAAACTTGTATATCAAATTTTATATTTTGTTAAAAAAATTCTGTTACTTTTTTTATAGGAAAAAAAATCACTTGATCTTCATCTGCACGTAGCCCTCGAGTGTATTCATCTACCCGTTCTACTTCTACAAGTGAGATAACATTTACTAGTTAAAATTTTTTTTTTCAAAAAAAATATATAATATTGTAGCTCAAGTGACGAGGTGTTAGAATGATTTCTAAGAACCTTTTGGTTTTTGTGTTACACAAAACATGAGAATGAGACGTTACAAGCTTTCTCCATTTAATAAAAAGAACAATAAAAGATGTGCCTAAATGCAGAATGAATATTATTGGTTCATGCATGTAAGATGTGCCTAGCTAAATGCAGAATGAATTTTATTGGTTCGTGCATGTCCCCGTTCCGTGCAATAAGTACAAATAAGAATTAATAATATTGTGTGAATACACGTATGGGTATACAATAAATTTATTCACGTATGGGAATACATTAGATTATTTTGATGAAACCATGTGTGTAGATATGTAAAAAAAGTAATAGAGTGGATGGAAACATCACAACACGGTACAATTCACTAATATTATGGAATGACATGTGTACGGGTTATGCGGTATGATTCCTACCTCGTATAGTTGTGGTTATTTTTTAGAAAAATAACACATAATGACATGTACAATATACAAACTGGTCCAATCACGATACAATACGATACAAGATACATCACAATACGACATATGACCCAATGTGAGTATGTGACTAAATGTGATTAAACAAAAAAAATTACGTTATCATTTATTTCAAATAACAATTCAAAATTTAAACAATAAATTTATTTTTGTACACATAATATTTTTACAATATTATTTTTTTATTTTATAATATATGTTTACTATATTTTCACACTTTTCAACATTTTTTCTATTTCAAATGTGAAAAAATAGCTAAATCTGACCTGTCACATCACATTTGATCACGGTGTAACTTGATCACAGCATAACTAATGTTTCAGAACACTCATCGAAATTTTAATCAAAGCATAACACGTGAAAAATTTGACTTAGTTACAGCATGTGACTGACCACAACACACATTTCTTGTCATTTTCATTTTTGCAGAAAAATTGTACTATTTACTACAACAATGTAGATATTTTTTGTGAGAGAAAAAACAAATTTACGATGGTACTCCCTCGCGAAAAGTACCGTCGCAAAAAAAAAAGTTAAAGAATGAGAGTAGTCCGTCACAAAAAGTTACTTTTTTATCCTCACGAAAGGTATCTCATTCTCGTTGTTTAATTAATTTTATGTGTCCGTTACATGGTTTAAAAAAGGTGTTGTAACGGAGTTCAAAATTTTAGCATCCCACAGTTGCAAGAAGTGCAAACAAATGGGCAAACAATCCCCATGCAGAACAGCACAAGGGATGGCCTTGGCTTGAGCAAACAAAGAACCCTTCACATGGCAAAGAGTTTACGCAAATCTCAAAGACACGTGGACATAATCCAACGTATGAAGTTCAAGATAGGAGCAGTCCGATTCAATCAAATTTCAGACTGGGTCCAGCGAAGGTGATCCTTTTGTTCGATCGATCGGATTCATCGATCGGCACAGTTTGGAACTTTGGATATGTGGAGGCCCACATGCATGATCCGGCTTCTCTATTTAATATGTTGAGTCTTAGAAACTATATTTATTATTAGCAGAATGTTTTATTTTAGTATTTATATAAAAATAATTTAAGATAATAGATTAATTGTATGAAGAAAAAAAATTAAGTTCCTTTAGACAATTTTAAAGGAACCGTGTCACTCATCTGATGCCACTAAAAATTGCTTAAAAAATTGATATATATTTTTTTTAAATTTCTTCTATGAGATCAAAATTATCTATTACCCTATATTAGTTTCAAATAATTTCTATAAATAAAAAATTCTGTAATTTAGTTGTAAAATATGAATTTTCTATTCCTGTCTCATGTTTTTCTACTCTAGGAATTAAGAGTCATGTCGATTATTGATAATTTTATGAGTAGAACTAGGGTGCTTTTAAGCTCACCAAAACTAAGTCTAAAACTTATCAAATTGATTTCAAATGACGATCGAATCCGAACTGTTAAAACCTGCCGCCTATCTTATGTGTGATGCATCTACATATGAAATTTTGTAACATTCGAATTAATTTAATATAAAGTCAAGCGGTCAAAAAATGTTTAAAAATGAATGCACTAAAATTAATTTATTAACTTTCTAATTTTGACCACTTGACTTTATACTAAATTAATTTGAATGTTTAAAAATTTCACATGTAGATGCATCATATGTAAGGTAAGCGGGTTTTCAACGGTTCGGATTCGTCATTTGAAATTAATTTTATGAGTTTTAGAGTTAAGCTCACCAAAACTTTGATGAGCTTAAGAGCACTCTAGTTCTACTCTAATTTTATCACGCTTATGTTTTGAAATATTTGCAATTTATATTTATACAAATTGGCCAGTGCCTCAAAATATAATTCTTGAGCTCGAGCTCTTTTATATTATTATTAAAGAATTCCGGTACACTTACTATTAACAAATATCAATTTAAGCTATAAATTAAGCCACAAACTCCAAATAAACAAAAAAAAAAATAGATTAAACTATATATAATTTAAATCGACCGATCTTAAAATAATTAACTTACATTTTTAAACCTCAACCAAACACCACCTATTAAAATCTATACCGGGACCTCTGTTTTGAATCCGCCATAACTATCTAATATTTAATTTGAGTGTGAACTGTGAACGAGATACACGCTTAGAAATTAAAAAAGTTTCAAGAAGAACAATACGAGGGCGCGTGTCCACACAGACACGTATGTATGCCGTTTCCTGCATGGTGCACAACTGCACATGCTTGTAGGCTTGTAGGCTTGTAGGCTTGTAGCTTGGCATGAGATGCTAAAACTAAACCTGTTTAACTTGTGACCTACTTGAAATCTTTTGTATTTATCTGATAATAACTAGCATTTAAAAGGGATGACAGATAGATCGATAGAGGATGATGGTATCGGCTAATGAATACGACGTGTCTCCTTGAGAAACACACAACAAAAGTTATAATTAGACAATGTGATGTGAGGGGCCATAGAGACAGAAAATATATGCATTATAACAAAAGTTATTAGACAATGTGACTATGTGAGGGGGCCACAGCTCATAGGGACAGAAAATATGCATTACGAGTTTGTACGACGATACAGGAATAATCATAAGAAGAGTGGAAAATTGTGATGAAATAGCTGTTCAATGATATTGAAATTTACTCTACCAAGCTTTTAAAAAAGATATTAAAATTTTAAAAATTGTTAAAAATAACAAAACGGAGGAGTTAATTTCATGATTGAAGTCTTTCTTTTACTTAAAATAAAAATGGATGCATTCTTTTAATTGGAAATTGTTTGAAAAAAAATGCTTTAAATTGTATATTATTTTCACAAGAGATGCTCCAGTTCATCACACTTTAGGGGAGAATCTTTTGAACATAATTTGACTATCCGACAAATTAAGGTAAATATTAAAAAAATCAATTAACCTTTTTATAATATATTTATTAATTCGGATTTTTTATTACTATGAGAATAATAATTTACTTTAACACTTAATAAAGTAAGAAAAATAATTTCTGCTTGATCATTCTTTATTCTCACTAAGCGGGCTGCCCAAGATATTTAGTAGCGCCGAGCAAAATTTTAGAATGAGACATGAAAGTATATTTTATATTTTTTTTTCTGAAAAAAACTTGCCAATTCAATAAAAATGTATGTTTGAATTTTTTTTTTTTTTTTTTTTGAAGCAGGAGATAACAAGCGTCATCTCGATGGTCATACGTGGCTCTGCTTCTGTCGTTAGATAGCGTGATAGATGTATAATTACGATAATGTCCTTGTTTAATTTGTTTCTCACAGATAATAATTTCACTTGTTCAAATTAAAAATACTTGCCGACAAGTTTTTGGTGTGTTAACTCACCCAATTTTCTCTCCAAATATCAAAACGTGCAATGATGCCAATTTAGATTCCTAGCTATATATGGCCAATACTATGAGAGTTACTTAAAAATAAAAAATAAAAAATAAAAAAACAATATCTTTCATAGACTAGTTGTTTGTCAGTCCAACTTAATTAAGACATCAATTTCCATCAAGGAACACAATATATAGTACGATTGAAAAAGGCGTTTGAGCATCAGAGCATGTCCTTGTGTGCAATTTGTGGTGCTGATTTCTGCTCTGGTTGTAATCTGCTACATGCCTCAAGAAAAGAGCATGGGTGGAGATAAGGGTCTAAGAAGAAGAGAGATTGGTTGCCATATTCAGGACATGTTTGTTAGAAAAGAAAATATTTTACTACCTACATCTAGGAAATCTATAAGTTACGTGTTTAATATAATACCACACACACACACACACACAAATATGCATCAAGCATTTTGAAAATATTACAAAATCAGCATTTTTTTTTATACCGTACCATTTATGTACAATATATGATGTTTTGCTTTTGAGTATATATATAGTTATATCTTTTTTAAGTCAATGATATATTTATAAATTTAGAAGAAGAAAAATGAAAATAAAGGTACTGATTTATCCCTCTAAATATAAAAGAAGAAGAAAAATTAGAATTGTGCAAGTTGGAGTAGTAAAGTATGGTCCTCGCTTGCATAGTTGCATGGTCCTTTTATAGCAACGTTACTTAAAAGAGTAACATTTAAAAAAAAATTATTTTCTATAAAGTCGTTTTCCGAACTTCCTTCCGTAGAGAAAGTATATATATATATAATGAACAAAGTTATTTTTTTTTATAAGAAGATAATCATATAAAATAAATTTCTGAATTTAACAAATTTTAGGCACATATAAATCTTTTTCAGAATACTAAAACATTTATAATGGTAAATAATATAATTCGTCGTACAATATTGATGCAAAGAAATACTTATGTGTTGAATTTCTTTAATTAAGAATTAAATGTACCTCAGATATATGAAACATATATTTCTATTAAATGAGGAGTGAGAAGCATAACGCATGAATTAAGTAATCAAGATTAAGGAGGAGAGAAATAAATCAGACGGTTCAATTTAAAAAAAGGAGAGAGAAATATATCAGACAGTTGATATCATAAATGATGTGACATGACTAGAAAGCTAGCAGGCTTATTCTGAAATATGTATATTTCAGAATAAATTAAATTAAAACAAAAAAAATTTCCATAAAAAAAATCTTACAATCATGTAATTAAATTGTAGACAAATAATAACTTTCTGAAAACTCTAAAAATATATATAATAAAAATAACACGATTAGTCGGATGAAAAGTTCTACATATATGTAAAATGAGAAAAATAAAATTCTTCGATCATGTTATATAAGTGAAATCGGATGGATGATAATGTTAACTACAAGAATTTCCCAGTATATGTGCGGGTAAAATTGCTTAATTGCGTTAGTATTCTTGTAAATATTTCTGTCGGTGATAGTCATATTCTCGGAAATAACAATTTATGTCGGCTTAACCTCAATAATAGTCAGTTTATTGCTCGCGGATACCTACGCTACGTCGTTGACATGATATAGAGAAAAAAAAAACTTGAAAATAACTTCATCTTTTTTTTTTATAATTAGAAACTTATTTTTTTTTTATTGAATAGAAATTGTTTATGGTTGGTTAAATACATCAGATATAAGATAAAGTTGTAGATGCTCAACCTGGTACGAATCTCAAAGCGAACTCTATAATCTCAAAGTGGGGTAGCGCACGGATACTCACCCCATTCCTGGCAGATACAACGGGATCCGCTTCCAATTTTTATTTAGCTATAGACATTCAGCTTCTATTTTTTAAGTGTTCTTTTTTCTTATCCAAACCCCACATCTACATAGATGATCAACTGTTTAGACTAGCTATACTGAGGCTGCTAAGACTAAATCTGGCCCACTATTTAATTAGTTCAACTGAATATTGCATTCTTGTCCTTTGCACTAGCTTCGGGATTATTTTGTTTGTATCTATAGACCTTTTTGACCATCAAAAGCTAGCTCTCGTGAGTCGTGAGGAAAGCCAAGCAAGATATTGTTCTTTCTATAGAAACAAAATCCATGCGATTTTTGGTTACAAAATGATAAACGTCAACAGATTTGCAGCCTTTTAAATTAATATATATATTTAACGTCTCATTCAAGAGACAATATTCCAACTTACAAACCATAATTATGTCTGCAGAAAATCTACTGCAAACTAATGGCTAACAAAGAAACACATTACATTGTCTCATCAAAATTTTACACATGAGATAACCAGTACTGCACAAGATTTTTACAGTCAATACATTATGTATTCACCTCATCTAACCGTGCGGTTAGCCCGAGACGAGTTGCACCTGACCTGAACCGCCTTATCGCCACGGCAACTCAACAGTCCCCCACCAATTCCACCACTGGGTCCGGCCACAGGCTTTCTCTTATCAATTCTGGCTCTTTCAGCCTGAATGTACCTCATCTCGTCATATTCTGACGCAGCGCTCGAAAAGTTAGCCACACTAGCCCGATCAAATCCTTCGGCTGTAGTCACGCTCCATTGTACACTGGCCTCACTTGGAGGGTAGCAACACTCACTCTGTGCCGACTCATCAGGATTCTGTCTCAACCCGGGAGGTAACTGTGCGAGCCGGCGGGGGTCGAGAAGATCGTCTAATGAGTTACGACGCCGGCCATATGATGTGGTTCCTAATGAATTGGCCGTGAAACTCTCCAGCTCAAACAGGTCTGAGCTGGCATCACTCAGTTGATCATCATCTGTTTTTAGTATGATCCTAGAAGGAGGTGCAGTGGAGCCAAATACTTCTATAGATTCTCGGGGCGGTTCAATGATGGTTGTTTTAGTTTCTTTGTTCATAACATTGGGTAAGGAGAATACTATTGGCTTTGTGATTGTGCGGGCAACTTCGGTCGGGAAAGGAGGCGATGCTTTTGGGGAATACAAGGTGGAGGGGCGTATGAAATCCCTCTCCTTCAACAATGTACTCGATGATATTCTCACTTTCGTAAGCGCCTCTAATGGTACAATAGAACTTGCACTGTCATCTTCTATTTGGTTACCTTGTAACTTGTTAGTCATGGATGACATGTTGGTTGATTTTGAGCAAATTGGGCTCTTCGGCTCAGATAATTTATCATCGATTTCTAAAGATTTTTTGCCTACACATGGGCATCTGAGGGTAAACATGCGCCGACCTGGCGATGGTGGGAGTTTAGGCTTTTCTTTCGGAGAATAACTTGTCAGTTTTACCTTAACAGAGCCTGAGGGGCAGGATAACAAACCAGACTGGCTATTCCAACTTGCCTCAGAAGAAGCAGCGGAAGTAAGAATACCCCTGTTCCGATAGTTCTTGCCATAGCTTTCGATAGATGCGACAGATGATGCATGTTGACTGGTTGGCATGTCCTGTTTTTCAGTTACTGAACATTCATTGAAGTACTTTTTGGCATCGAATATGCTGAGTTCAGCGTCATCGATACGGCGCGAGATGCGGTGGGGTGTCTCGGGTTGGGAACGGATATAAGGGGACGATGTGGTAGGGAAAGGGTTAGGCTTTGGAGGGAGAGAGAGGTAAGAGGAGGGTTTGGATGGAGGGGTGAGGGGTTTAGAGAGGGGAGAGGGAATGGTAGTGTAGGTTGGTGTGATTCTGTTGTGTCTTTCCATTTAGGGATTGAATGAATGGAATGTATGATGTAATTAGTATATAGATGGGTGGATTGAATGAATAGAATAGATGATGTAATTAAAGTATATGGATGGGGAAGCTGGAGATATACAGTGAAATTTGAGCTGAGTTGAGAGAAGAAGATGAGACCCGAGGTATAGATGCAATTGTGGTTATATACACACACACACACTGAGCTTAACAATGCTTGTGTCAGAGACCAAAGCAAAAAGGCCAAAGGATTGGGGGAGAATAATTAAGTATGGGCATTGATATCCTTTTGCATTCTGACACTAACGGTGTGGTGGGTCATTCAGCTAAGGATGCAATATATCATGTATGGATATCATCAGACAACAATTTTGTGATTGGCCATTGGATTTAGATAGAACAACCCAAATTACATATGTTTTTATATGAAGTTAACCTATTTTCGTGGTACATTTCAAACTTTGATTTTGTACAAAGGTAAGATATTAAAACAAGTTCACAAAAAAAATTGCTGGAGAACCAAATTAGCCTTGTGAGAATTCCTTGCACGACCGAGCACTGTGGCACGCACTACCCATGCGGTGATCAGTACCCATACAAGTAGAGAACACAACTACACAAGTATATCAGCCCTATCCAGATTCCTGAGAACCAAGTGAATTCATATCCTCTGAGATATCTCATATTTTGCGTGAATTTTTGGAAATTCTGAACCGTTCAAATACGTTAATCTTGAATCTCATATAATACTGGCCCCTGCGCTATCCCCGAATGGGCACTGGACACGTCGGTCACGCAAAAGTTGAGATATCTCAGAGGATACACACTCGTGATTAACCCCGTCCAGCTACATCACCTGCATGTACTTCGCCACATTCTATTTACTGTTGCTGGATCTAAGGTCGCGACATAATACTGGATGTGCTTTGTTGTAAAATGCGTGGAGACAAGAGCATCATTCCCTAGAGTTCTTGCTGTGCACGCGAAGCCAGATGGCTGCCATTGAAATTAAAAGCGCCTTTACTTGGAGAAAAAAAATGAATCCTAGATGCTTCAATCATATTTCATTATTGTTCACATGAACATCAATAGCACGAGATCGATTATCTACTATCATAAAAGAAAAATTAATGATGATTTTTCGTTCCTTTGCTTAAAGAATCAAACAGTCACGAGACACCACAATAAAAGTCAACAAAATTGCAAATTGCAATAGGATACGTACATATCACTGATATTGACCTTCTATCATATGCAATACATGCACAGTGAAAATCATAAATTAAAACAATGTCTAATTACAATCAATCATTAAATCTCAAAGAAAGGTTATTTATTTTTAATATTTCAGTACAAAATTGTTCATGTCATGCTTATTCGTGCTCGTCCATAAGCTATCCCCTAATTGGTCACAAGATGAAAACTTCCAAATCTCTATAAAAAAAAAACAGAGCATGTAATCCAACCCCATCAGAGCCTAGACTTTTGAATAGGTAGCATAAACACCACTTGGTTGGAAATAAGTGCCGAGCTCCAGGGACAAAATAAATTGGTACCAATTTCTGTACCTGTTACCGCTTGACCCATTGGAAGCTCTTCCTTGCCTTAGCCTTGCCAGGTTTCTTCCTCTCAACCACACGGGAATCTCTTGTCAGATATCCAACTAATTGTTCGACAAAATTAAAAAGAATTAAATCAAAATTAGATTCTTGTCAAAACAAACATAGAACTGAGTTTTTTTACCACTATTAAGATAGATTGGTGCCATACCTGCTTTGAGATTGGGATGGTATGCCGGTTCAAAATTTTGCAATGCCCTGCTAATACCGAGTCGAATTGCTCCAACTTGACCTGCCACACAAATAAACGAGTCTCATAGTGCAAAAGTGGTACCAAACAAAACATAACAAGAGCAGAACAGTTAGGTTATACTTTACCTGAAACACCACCACCTTTCACGGTACAGTTAACATCCCACTGACCTAGTGTGTCAGTCACAGTAAAAGGCTGTAATAAATCTGCCCTATGATCCAAAATAGGGAAATAAACATCAAATTCCTTGTCATTCACCAAAAATTTGCCACTGCCAGGCTGGACCCACACTCGCGCAATACTACACTTCCTTTTGCCAGTTCCATAAGCTCTCCCCTTCTCATCGACTTGCTTCACTCGTGCATTAGCAATTTCCTCTTGCTTCTGTTTCTCAATTTCGGATCGATTTGAGGTGGCATTTAGTCTCGCTATTGCCCTATCTTCGAGTTCTCTTAGAGGTGGTAGGCCCGGTATGTCCCTGACATCTTTTAGGAGGATTAGGCTGTCCATCATACCTTCTGTTATTCCTGATGCTGCAATTAAATCCCCAAAAGCACGTTTTGGACCTGAAATATTTAAATTGAAGACAAAAAATCAAAGAAAAGGTTAGGGTAAGTGTATATGGTGGTTCAAAAAAAATAAATAACTCCTTTGAATCTTTGATCAATTAACAGAGGCTAGTTTGGTTTTTAAATAACCGAAAAGCTGACCAAAAATAATTCAAAGTTATAATCAAGAGTAGATTATATATATTTTTCTTTTCTATTCTTGTTTTCCCCAACCACTGACATGTTATTATGGCCAAAGTAGCATGTTAAGTTATAATTGATAATTCCAAAAAATAAATTCAGAGACTCTTTCAAACAAAAGCGCCCAGCTTACAGACCAAATACGCAGCAGATTGTTTCAATAAACTTTGTTTTGAAATATTGACTAAATAAGTAAAACAGCTACCATTGAAAATGCTCTCTTAACTTAAAATAATTGTGCAGTCGTCACAATCTATCATACATACAAAAATCACATGATCTGTGACGCTTGAAGGCTTCTCAAGTACTTTGAGAATACGCTAGGTGTAACTTCAAGATGACTTATGCACATAATATTTCCTTGATCCGACAAAATGAATCCTCCAATAAAATTTGCATATAACTGAAAGCAGAACACTTAAGATGCATGCATTTAGTCTTACATCATAGTTAGGCTGTCTCTATAATGGCTACTGCTAATGAAGCTTAATCCACTACTAGGTTGTTTTCTTCTATCATATAGCTCTATTTCAATCATTCTATATTAAATAGTTAATTGATCTGTTTACCAAAGAGCACAATGGTATACTCGAATGACCAAATTGCATGCAAGTTCTACACAAATAAATTGTTTTAAATAATGTTTCAAAATAATAAAATTCAGAGACAATTTTAAACAGAAGTGACCAGTTTTTTAACCAAATGTGCAGCATTTTGTTTACCAGAAGTTTGTCATGAAATGTTATGAGAAGATAGATGCAATTCTTGCAAATGCCCTTTTTGACTTAACAAATATGCAATAGTTAATAGTCTATCATTATACAATATAGCATATCAAATCTTAATAATAAGCATTTTTAAAATACAATACATATAACTTAAAAATGACTTTAGAAAAATATATCCTTGATCTTACACTGCAATTGACTTTTAAATAACAACTTGCAACTCTGATAATGGCTGAAATCCGAATGCATCAGATACAATCAGTAAGCCAAACATTGTAGTCAGGCTGTCTCTACAGTGGCTACTGTTGGAGAAGTTGAATCAGCTACTACAGATTGATTTTTTTCCAACAGATAGAGCTATGATAACAAATCTACATTAAATTGTTGATTGCCTGCTCATGGTATACCCAATGAAATTAAAACTTTACTTAATAAAGGTTAGCTATTGTCATTCCATTGATGTACAAAGCTATGACCTTCTAAACACTGGTACCACAAAAACTCAGGAAAACTACACTAGGATACTACAACACATACAGATATATATAGTTATATGAGACTGGACTAGCATATTTGGTCTTGAAATCCAGGACATTTAGGCTGTGCTCCAGAACCGCAAGGGTAGACAAAGGGGACAGGAAGGGAAGGAAAGGAGACGAGGGTGACGGTTCCCCTCCACACAGTAATCACTACACCCCGATTGGGGGTGAAGGATTTTGCCAAAATATACACGGTACTCACCTCCGCACAGTGCCTGCTCCCTCTCTGATTCTTCTCTATTGGAGCAGGTGAAGGAGCCCGGTCAGGTGTGGTCTGGCCATTCCTCCCCTTCCCTTCCCTCTGTCCCACCCACCCCCCACCACAGCACCCTTGCCTTCTGGAGGAGACCCTTGTGGTTCCTTGTTTATATTGACTATGTTTATTTCTTAGTTCACAAAATTCTATCAGTTCCTAAATTTGGTTCCAAATCTAACAAAAAAGTCATGAATCAGTAAATGTTCATAAAAAAAAAAAAAAAAATCCAAACCTTTAAGTGTTTCTCTAAGCTCTTTCTCCCTCCTATCCAGTTCAGCCTCATCCAATTCTTCCTTCTTCTCACTTTCTTCAACCAGACCTCCACCAAAACCATCTAACCCCACTCCTCCTTCCTCTTGGCTCTCAAACAAACGAACTTTCTCCTCTGCCTCATCTCCAAGCGACCACAAATCATGCTTATCCACCCCAGCTCCTCCCTCCTGTTCCGTGTCAGCAAACAGATCTGCCTTGTTGTCATCCGTCGATCCATCCCCCCACGCATCAGAAAACATCGGTCTATTGACCTTATCAGTTGGATCGGATCCGGATGCATCGTCTCCGAACAGTGACGATTTCAGCTCGTCCGCATCCAAGGTCTTCCATATGTCGCCGGTACCGTCTTCTCCGTCTCGGCCAGAGGTAGAGAAGGATCTTAGAGTAAGGGAATGGAAGTCACTAGTGTGGTTAACACTGGAGAGAGAAAAGGGAGGAGCGGGAGGGAGGATAGGAGATGCTGGGGTTTGTAGATGGAGGCGAAGGTGAAGGCGGAGCGGCCCGGAGAGGAACCGCCGGAGCATGGTGGAGGGAACGAGATGTAGGGAAGCGATGTACTAGGGTTTTAGGTTTATTTCCATTTGTTAGACAGTTGACACGATGGAGAGAAGATGGGCCTGAGAGGACAAAAATGGGCCCAGCGAAGGCGTAAGCTTTCACTTGTAAAGGCCCGCTTAGTAAAAATCAATCATTCCCAACCGTCTGATCAGAATTCTGATCAATTTAGTTCAAGTTAGAATCCATGAGCTCACTTTAATATTCGTGCTTGTTTCTAGTGGTATTTCACTCACCTTTTGTGTGAAAAACCTCGTATAATAATAAAAAAATGGTGATCTCTATTTTTCACATATTTCTCAAATTAATATCAAATCAAGACTATAACTGTATGGTTCACACTTAAAAACCATATGGTTTGCACTTTATAAGATTTGTATTTGGTAATTTTATGATTCGTATTTCACATAAGTAGTTGGAGTTAATTCACGATTTACATCTTTACACGGGTAAATAAAACTAATGCATGATTCACACTTTATATATTCCATCGATATTGAGGGTTCGAGCTTGAATTAATTTGTTTAGTATGGACCGTGCACATATCTAATATATTAAGGCCAAATCTTGTACAATTTTGTTTACTAAAGTGAACCCTATATAAATCTCTTATATAAATTCAATGGAAGTTGTTGAAATACAATTTGCATTTTATATACTTCGCACTTATTAATGCATAAATTTGTGTTTTGTATATAATTGAATTTAGAAATTTAAAATATTCATAATTGATACTTCGAACTTCCAAATGCATACAATTATTTGCACTTTTAACTCAGCACTAAAATATTATGGGACTCCTGCCAAAATATTATAATTATCATTATGAGCTAAATGGATCTGTTTACTTCTCCAAAAATTTGAAAAAATGTTTAATTTTTTCTTCGACCTCCTTTTAAATAAATAATTCGTACAAGACTTAAATGGAAATTCACAAAATTCACAAGATATATGATGTACAAGTGGATTAAAAAAAGAGAGTTGGTTTTCAACCGAAAAGCCGGTTTTCTCTTATAAGGATACCAGAAAACAAATAAAATCAGCTAATTCAACTAATGCATACTAATTATATATATAAGAAAAAAAAAACGGGTGAACTTCGTGAGCAGGGTCTATAGCAGGTCCAGATTACATTCAGATGAGATAATATCCAAAGAACCTACAATTGAATTAAAAATTACCTTCTGTTAATACCAAGACCAAAATTAATTGATTGTTACCAATCATAGGAAATTTAAGCCACTCATTCCTAGATCAAGACAAAATTATAAATTCAAAGAACGCGGTTGCTTATATGCGTTAAAACAAACAATTAGTGTCAGTTCAAACTTGAAAGAATGTAAGATGAAATATGTGCAAACAATTGACTAATTATAGAAATCAAGGTCCAATGCATCTTCTCTTATAAATTCCCTTGACCTTAAACCTATACTATCAAGTATCAAACACACAATATTTGTAATTTCTTCACACACACACACACACACACAAAGAAAAAGAAACCATGGTTGTAAGAACCCCCACATTCTCCCTCCTCCTCCTCGTCTCCCTCCTCTCGCTCTCCACCACAAAAAGTGTAGCTCACAATCACTTTTTGATTCCGTCATCATGCAGTGGTGATCCTAGCCTACTAAAATGTGCACTTGATTTCGAGTTTGCTCTGAAGGCTTCCGTTTCTACCAAAATTCAATTTGCAACTAGTGCATTAAATGTTGCGCTTGACTCAGTTAATTCTGCTAAAGCGGCCGGATTATCTATTCTACATTTTGTGTCTAGCATCCATGGTGGCTTGATCAATGAGCATCCGAAGATCGAGTGGATTAATAAATTGAACTCCACCATCGGCATTGCAGTACATGAACTCGTCAAAGCATATACGGTAATTTAGTACTTAATTTGCTAGCTATTTGTTTTGCACTATTGTGTTTCATTATATTTTATATAATCATGTATATTATAAAGCATATGTGTTTTATAAGTCAAATGAGTCAAAGTCAGAACCAAATCTAACCGTTGATAATCAATTAAGTTGTCAAAGAGAAACGTTAATAAATATTATGTTGTTAGACTTTGAAATCACAATAAAAAAAAGATAAAAAGTTTGGAAGAAGATTAAGAAATAATAATGTCTAGGAACTGAAAATATCTATGATGTGTGCATTAGTTTCAATTTATAGGACAATCAAATTGTCGTAATACAATACAAATTAATCATGTTATCAGTATGTTTTTAACATAGCATTCTCTCGTAAGAATTCACACATATGAATAACTACAATGTGTTGGAGCTTGAAAACCAGGTTATTCACGGCGAGAAGAAGCTCTCTTTGACGGAACTGTACAATTGTGAGAAGAGTTTGAAGATCGCTTCAAAAATTGCAAGTAAGTTGAGTGTGGGCGCCGATTTGAACCATGAAAATAGTGATGATGCAAACGTGTTGCTCGGCAGCCTAATCAACCAATTCATCAATCTTACTAACTTGTCGCTCAAGGTCATTGAAACAATTGAAGCTAAAGGAAAAATCTCCCTCTGAGAGAAATCTATCATGGCCAGCTTGAAATGAGACTGTTCATCGGTCTTCAAATTGATTGAGAATTCTCCATTTGGACTTATAAATTATCCCAATTTAAAGTATAATATGGTGCTATATGTTAATTCTGTATTGAACTTTGTATTCAGTTTCTTAGTTAATTGATTCAATAATTTTTACTTTTTTGTCTAAACTTTATCTTATAAATTAAGTAGCTAGCTAGCAATTATCTTTAGCTTATAAATAAAGTCTCCATTTTATAATCTTGTTGGTTGCTAAAAATAGAGGTACATAAAGCAAAACACTTGATTAAACACACTATATGCTGCTCAGTCAGCCCACATAATGTTCTTATAGCGAAATTTAATGATACCAAACTTGGGCACATTTTCTTTTTTACTATAGGTTGTCCAAATATAGAGAGATAAGATTGAAATTATCTTACCTCTCTAAAACCCTCTCTGATAGTAGTTACTTATTCAGGGCTACAAGTACAGTGGATTCATGTATTAATCAATGAAAAGAGCTCGTGGAAGGCACACACAACACAACATCCAAAGCCGGTCCCGAGGATTTTAGGGTTCGGGGCAAAATGAAAGTTTGAGATCTTAATATAAATAATTTTTTTTGATTAATATGTCAATAGATCGTACAATTTGATTTTCAGATACATTTATTGTTTCTTCATGCACCTCACTTTCAATTTGGTTTTCCAAAAACTCATTATGTGCTTTAATTTTTCTTCCAAAGTTTTTGAATAGAACCTTTCTGGGGTTTTATTTTTTCTTCTCTCTTTTTCTGTTTCTTTTTTAGCTACCTGATGTATATTTTCTATGAAGCATTGTTTTAAATTAAAAAATAACACAAAGTAATAGAAGGATAGAACTTAGGTAATTAGGCAGAGGCAGTCCAATTCAGAGGCCGCGGTCCGCTGTCTTGCCTCACTCAGTCCAGTCGTTGTCGTACTGTTGCCGCTACTCGTGAGAAAAGCTAGATTTCTTAATTTTTTTTCCCTCGTTTATTAAGAGAAGAATAACATAACTAGATTTTTTTTTTCTTCTACAGCGGAGAGAATTGATTTACAAAGATTTTTTTTTCTTAAATGAACTAGATTTTTAATAATTTTTTACCCTGCTGTTGCGTTGTGTTGGATTGGTAAGTTATTTAAAAGAAAAAACTTTTTGGGCAAAAAAACAAAGAAATGAAAAAAAGGGAAATAACGAAATTAAGAATTGTAATTTTGTAAATCTTTAATTTGGGCGACAATTGAAGAAACGAAATTATAGCAAGATTGCTTGTTCTCATTATGATATATATTATTAACAGTTTCCGCTAAATCTTCCAATCGTCGGCTGTCTAAACAAATACATCTAATTTTTTTTTGAAGAAAATGTGAAGGTCTAGCCTCCAAATTTCATTGAAAAAGGCACCAGTGGTGTCAGGATTTTATAAAAGTTTGAAAGGAAAATAAAGTAAGAAAAAGGTAGAAAAATGAGGAAGTGGAAGGAAGCTCTGCCAATGGCAGTTCCTTTCTATTATATTGTAGTTTTTCTATTCCTCTGCACTAATCTGTCCACTTGGAAACCAGCTTTTATACTCTGCCATCACCTCATGTTCAATTTGTTGTAGTGTCTTGTGCTCCTCTGCAAATATTCGTTTGCATCTTTCCCTCCAAATGACAAAACATAATGTCAACTCCAATTGCCTCACTTCTTTGTTTTGAGTGCACAGCATCGCTTCTTGATATGCTCCACCAGCTGAATGTTGACATGTTCTGAGAGAAACGAATACATCTGTTGTTACTGCTTTTAACATATATACATTTTGTTTGGGTTCCGGGGCCCAGGGCCATCGCCCTGGATACCCTGAACCAGACCCGGCCCTGACAACATCTCATCAATGCATAGAGCTAAACATAAAAATTAATAATTTATGTGTCTTTTATACCTTTAATAGTTGTAACCTTGTGACCGATAGATGCATAAATTCACGTATGTAGCTTTCTACCTGACCAAAATCAGACTATACAAAGTTGGAATGTATTGTAGTTAGCTTCATTTTTTACAGTACATAACCAGTCATCGTCTATGGCATTGGTGTATAGTTAGAGTGAAATTGTACCCTGCTACTAGAATCCTTGCATTCACTAGCACTGGGAAAAACCTTAACGCAGTTATTTTATTTTTGGGTTATCTAGTGAAATCACGCCTTAAATCAAACAAATTACAAATAATTTACTAATTTTCACTTGAAATGTTTGACATGTCATACCAGTAACTTCCTTGATAAGAAGGGAATCAGAGTTATTAAGGTTGCTCAGCAGCCCGGAATTTTCTTTTTCTTTTTGTATTTTCATACTTTTTGATTGACAGATCAGTTTTGGCTTTATGCAGCACACAAATCATATGTAGTGTTATTTTGACTCTATTATCCACACGCTGCATGAAACCAAAACTCCTCTGTCAATATTTTTACCCTTGAATTCATGCAAGTAATTCTAGATAAGTAAATCAATTAAATTTATCGCACATTGGATAGGATGTGGACATACTGTAGACATGTAGCTATAACTATAAGTCATGAGAGCTTGAGAGTTGATCATGAAAAATAATTATCTGAATAATTTAAATAATAAAATATTAAAGCAAAAATATTTATCTATCCATGCAGCGCCATGCTAGTTTAGTTCTGTATGCTGACAATTATGTTAGTATTTTTCTCAATTTGTAATGGCAATTGAAATATTTATCTATCCATGATCTATTAAAATTTGTATTTAATAATGCAATCTTATTCTGGATGACATGTTCCGCGTGCATGTGAAATTGTGAATACAAAATTTGTAAGATTTCCATCTAGATTTTAAATGAAGATCATCCTAACTAAACCTTGGTAATCTTGGTAATTATAAAAAAAAACTAAACAAAAACAGGTGAAATTCAAAAGAACCTTCCTGTTAAAATAGACCCAGACATCTTGCCTGGTTACAACTAGAAGGAGAGAGAAAAAAACTATTTCATAACTATAATCAATTAACGGTTACTAGTAGCAAGAAATTTAAGCCTCTCATCTAAATTCCAAGACCTAAATTATAAATTCAAAGAACGCGGTTAATTAATGCATTAAAACTAACAATTAGTGTCAGTTCAAAATTGAAGGAATGTAAAATGAAATATGTACAAACAATTGACTAAATATAGAAATCAAGGTCCAATACATCTTCTCTTATATTTTACCTTGACCTGAAACCTATACCATCAAAAGTATCAAAACATATAATAGTTGTAATTCCTTCACACAAGAAATTAAAACAATGGCAGTAAGAGTCTCCACATTCTCTATCCTTCTCCTCATTTCTCTCCTCTCTCTCTACTCCACAAAAAGTGTAGCTCACAATCATTTATTGATCCCGTCATCATGCATCGGTCATCCTGGTCTACTAAAATGTGCACTTGACTACGAGTCTGCTCTAAGGGCTGCTGGTTCTACTGAAATTCAATTTGCGGCTAGTGCATTAAATGTTGCACTTGACTCAATTAATGCTGCAAAGGCGGCTGGTACATCTATTCTACAATTTGTGTCCAACATCTATGGTGGTTTAATAAACGAGCATCCAAAAATCGAGTGGATTAATAAGTTGAACTCCACTATGAGCATTGCAGTGCACGAACTCATCAACGCGTATACGGTAATATACTAGTTTGTTATTTGTTTTGCACTATTGTGTTTTCATTGTAGTTTATATAATCATGTATACATAGCATATTTGTTTTACAAGTCAAATGAGTTAAAGTTATATCAAATATAACTGTTGGTGATCAATTAATTAAGTTGTCCAACACAAACTTTAATAAATAAATATTATGTTTGACATTCAAATCATAAACAAACAAAAAAAAAAAATTGTCTAGGAACTTTGCATGATGCGCATTAGTTTCATATCTGAGTACAATCGAATTGTCGTAGTATAATACAAAACTAATCATGTTTTCAATATATTTTTTAACATAGCATTGTTTTATAAGAATTCATGCCTATGAATAATACAATGTGTTGGAATTCACTTGAAAATCAGGTTATTCATGGAGAGACAAAGCTCTCTTTGGCGGAGCTGCACAATTGCGAAAAGAGTTTAAAGATTGTTTCAGAAATTACAACTAAGTTGAGTATGGGTGCCAGCTTGAACCATTCAAATAGTGATGCGAATTTGTTACTCAACAACCTAATCAAACAATTTATCAACCTTACTAACTTGTCTATCAAAGTCATTGGAACGATTAAAGCTAACGAAAAAATCTCCCTCTAAAAGTAATCAACCATGGCCAACATCAAATGAGACATCATCTTTTTCTTCAATTTGATTGAGATTTCTTTATTTGTATTTAAATATCATCCCAATTTAAATATAATCTTGTGTTATATGTTAATTTTGTATTGAACTTTGTTTCAACAACTTGATTAATTGATTCAATATTAATTTTTTTATTTTTCTTCTTCAAACTTTATCTTATACTGTGGAGTTGTATGTTAAATTTAGATTGAACTTTGCATTCAGTTCACCAATTAATGCACTAAGTTGAACAAAGATTTTAATGATTTATGTTTCTTTCATTATGAAATTATAACTTCTTTAAAAAGAAGGGAACCGAAGCTAATGAGGTTGCTCAGCAACTCAGAGTTAATTTTTTGTATTTTCAAACTTTCTAATTAGAGAGTTGGATTCATGTACGACACAAGTAATTCTAGAAAACAAATCAAAGCAAAATTAGGGTGTGATGTGCTCACCAAAAGGAGTTGGTGACTATATTTCTAAAATACTATTGGATTGACTTTGAACTACGAATCCAATCATTTACTTCGATTTTTAGATTTAAATGGATCGGTTCGGTTGAATTTTTGAATTATTTTGGTTTAAATGGTTCGGTTCAGTTCAGACTTTTCAAAACTGACTAAACTGAATTGACCGAATTATATTGGTTTAAGTATGGTTTATATTTTGTTTGGTTCAATCATTGCTTCATTTCTTTCATTTTAGTTTAAATATTAGAACATCTATATATTTTGTATAGAATTGAACAACTTATGTATAAACATGTTTAATTTTTATTAATAATGACACCAATATATTTACTTTGGTTTGAACCGAACAAACCGAAATTTATTTCGGTTTGTTCGGTTCGGTTCTTAATCAGTTTATAAGTTTAATTGGTTCGGTTCAGTTATATTTAAAAAAACCGAAAAAAGATTGGTTTGATTTTTTTAATTCAGTTTCAATCGGACCGACTGTTTGAACAACCCTGGCTGGGTTTATGTAGACAAATATATTAAAGTCTAATACTATTGTTTATGAATATGTTCCGATGAGAAGAATTACTATATTTCGAAATAACATCACTATTCTCGTTCATTTATTATCTAAGGACTCCAATATCATTTACAAATAGTAATTGATTAAACCCCTTTTTTTTTTATTCAATATCTAACTGAATATTGAGGTTAGGTCTTTTTAGATTGACACCGTTCTAAAATGTAAATAATGCTGAATGAGGCTAAGGTATTAGGTATAGTGTATCTTGATTCATATTATGAATTTATATTTTAATTATTAAAGTCTAAATGGTCGATCTAAATTGTATATCATGATCTCTTATCTCTATATACAAATATACTTGGAGGTTAAATTTTACTTTTTTATAAATTTTTTTAAACATATAAAAAAATACTTGATCTAAAAATTGTGGATCATCTAAAAATAGTAATTTTTCATCTATCTTAAATGGTACAAGAAGAAGTTCTAAAAATGAAAATTTAGGATTTCAGGTACATTCTAAAATGAAGATTACAACTGTTTGAATTTTAAAAATAGATATAACTATATATATATTTTTTTTTCATTTTAGGAAAGATATGTATAATTGTATATTAACTTGACTGCTCTAGATTAGATCCAAAGAATCCATGCCCAAGCCCAACCCATCTTTCGGATTACATCATCAAAGAATCTGTCCGATCCGATTCGATTTAAATCCGACTCGATTGATTTTTGGAAAATCAAATTGATCCATATACAAGGACAACTTTGCTCGACACGATCCGATACCCGATATGATCCAAATGTAGATGACCCGGTTAATTCGCACGCCCCCTCATATATATATATATATACGCTCATCCAATTCTTAAGTTTTCCTGTCCGCATTCCGCCGCCGTCTTTGCAAAGGTAATTTCCTTTGAAAAACCCTAATTCTAATTTAACCTGTGCGCATAATTTGAATTCTCTTTTCTTAGGAGATTTCATTGAAATTTGCAAGAGTTTGTCGAAATTACGGTTACTGAGCTCTGCGATTTGTTTACATAAGAAGTAGATACACTAATATCAGATGAGCGTTCCTGTTAGATTTGATCTGTAGCGTAGCCTTAGTAAAATCAGTTGGTGGGATTAGCTAAAATTCCTTTTGAACTCAGCGTTGGGTTAATTCGTAAAATCTGATATAACTAACAGGAGATCCATTGATCTCTTTGGAAGTTTAAACTTGATCATGTCCTTTCCACAGAAAAAAAGGGAAAAGAAGTCCTGAGTAGGCTTTGTGTAGCTAGGCTCTTTTTCAGTGATCTAGAAATTGACTATGAGATTACAATTTGGTAAATAATTGAGCAATACTTGACTAGAATGATTGAAAAGAATCAGACTGGGTTGTACCAAGTAGTGCAACAAAATAATATCGTTATCTAGTGATAATTTTGTTTTAAGCTAGTTACCTGTTTGTTCCTGCTTTGAAATGCATGATTGAATTATCATATAAACTATTCGAACTAACTTAAATACCTTTCTTTGCCAGGATATCTGTTCAATCTTAGTCAGACAACATGCAGAACGAAGAGGGTCAGATTGTGGATCTCTACATCCCCAGGAAATGGTATGTACCATCTCTCTCTCTCTCTCTCTTTCTCTCTCATTTTTTGATATCTTGGCAGTGGCTGCCAAGGTGAAAAATTTGTTGAAATCTTTCTCTCTCTGTTAAAGGGCCAGTATGACAAGGAGTCTTTTTTGACTTGTATAATCTCCAGTTAGGCAAAAGGAGTACTTCTGAAATTATTGCTGTATTTTATGAAAATTAAATCAAGAATTGTTTTTGTAGCATTATCCTTTATTTTTTTAGCCATTGCTGTCATATAATTCTGAATAAATCATGCTGGGAAAAAGACAACAAAATTTTTTAATTGGAATAAAGTAAAAGCACCAAAATAGAAAAACTTTTGGAGTACGTGTGCTGCATTAGTCGGTTATTCACCTGTCTATAATGGTAGCCTTAGTTTTCAGTACGAGGTGTTTAATAACAGCGCGTTGTCTATACTAATATGAATTGATGCATTGACTTGTATACTCCTATGAGCATGCTTGTTTATACCTTGTGTCTTTTTAATACATAATTAACATAGTGATTTTGGTTTATAGTTCAGCGACAAATAGGCTGATAACAGCAAAGGACCATGCATCTGTGCAGATAAACGTTGGGCACGTGGATGAGAATGGCATCTACACTGGCCAATTCACCACCTTTGCACTGTCTGGTTCCATCCGTTCTCAGGTCCTAATTACTTCTCTGTTTTCCGCCTTTCCTTTTGGAAATGTTTTATTTTTATCTTTGAATTTCCCAAAGTATCAAGTTATACCCCAATTGATGGCCAGAGGTGTGATGCGTCATCTATGTCCCTCGCTACCTTTCTTTCCTTCTTTGTTGTATACAGCTACTGATGTATTGGTAGTTTTAGAATGCATTGCACTTAGCTACACGTAGGGTTTGGTGTACATGGTTGTGGTACTTATTGCAGTTCTCATTTTTCATTTTGGTTTGGGTTGATTGTATCATTAATCCTTGCCTGTCCTGCAAGTATGGAAGTGTGCAGTGATCTTTCAATGATACAAATTCTCCATTTAGGAGCGATGCTTCATTTTCTTTCACTCTCATGTTTAAAGGGGAGGTCATGAAGCTGAGCTTGTACATTTTATCACATTTTTTTTTTTTTGCATTTTAGACATCTTTTCTAGAAAATGGTAAGCTGGAATAGTTGTGCTTCTTTTCTATCTTGAAGGGTATTATTTGATTCTGTCTTGTCTTTTAGGGTAATTCTTCTACACCTGTCTAATTAGTTGGGACTCTGGAAGAGGATTGAAGCAAGTAAATTTATGAAATGCCAACTACAGTAAGAATCTATTATACTGGTAAACTAGAAAGCTAATAACGCTCCACATATTAAATTGCTCAACAGGGTGATGCTGACAGTGCACTGGACAGGCTCTGGCAGAAGAAGAAAACTGAAATTGGCCAGCAGTAGATTTTTATTCCAGTTGCTTTTGAAACCTTATTATGGCATTCTACTGAGGGATTTTGTCATGAATGATGTGTTAGGGATACATTCCTAGTTTCTGGTTTATCCATGTTGCTATTTGTAATTTAGCGTTTTTGTAGTTTCTGATGAATCTGTTTTCTGTTGGGAGATTCTTGCCATGAATGACAGGGTCCATCTATGCAACCCCACTATATGCTTTATATTAGGCCTGAGCGTATTTGTTTTGCACTCTAATTGTACGAATCTTGCGACTTATGTGTTGAAACTAGACGTAGTATTAAGAAAAAAAATTGAAGATACTGAAAATTTGGAGGGCACGGCCATTGAGGAATGTTTTTTCGTCGTGTAAAATGTCTTACAGCATCACTGAGTTATGACCCTTGAAATTAAAAATAATAAACGAACGAAACGAAATGAAAGTGAAATATGTATAACAATTTTGAATAAAATTCTAAATAAAGAGCTGAATCATAATGAATTAAACCAGGCATAGTGCTCATCCAGGAGGACTCATCTGCTGTTCAAGAGTCTTCAGCATCCCTCCGATTGACATGTGATTAGTTAATTTTTTTGTCTTCAGCATCCCTCTCCAAGCCATTGTTTCATTTCTTGAAGCGAGGATGTTCCCTCTGTCCCCATTTTGGAATGTGCAGCAATTGGTGACGGTGTTTAATAGTAAATGGTACACTTGAGATGCATTAACTTTGACCTGAATCGTGTAGGAGCAGCAGAAAAGATGTGAAAACTCATTCTTGTTGCTGTCCTAAACAGAATACGCATGAAGAATTTTTTTCTTCTGGATAAAAAGGCATGGAGGCTGTTTTATTAAGATGAAACAAGTCAAATACTTAAATTACATCCATGCCTAGAGACCACTCAGACTCTCAGAGTACCAATGTTTTGTGCGCCAGTCTATATGATCACATATTCACATGCAGTATGCCTAAGCTGCCAATAGCTAGAGATGATCCAACCAAACATCCCTATAAACCCGCAATACCCGAGATTTTTAAATATACCATTTATAAAAAAAAAAAAAGACAAACAAAAAGACCACGAATTTTTAAAAATATTGAGCAACTTATAATTTGAATGTACTTGAAAAAACATCAAACAAAATAAATAAAACGTCTTATAATTTTGATATACTAGAATTACTACGAAACATTTTTTAGACATGATTTTTTGCGGATGTAAAAAAAATTAAACTATTTTATGACGTGTTACTAAAAAAATAAAAGTTTTGGATCTAAATTATTAATTTCGGTTCAGAAATCACTTATAGATAAATAAAAAAATTATTATGATCCTTCCAGTATATTCAATTCTTATTCTAAATTACTCCATCTAATTTTAACAAACAGGTATCAACTATTGAATACCAACGGTATAATATATACAGACAAGTACAGAACGCCAGCATCCCCTGTTGTAAAGATAAAACAAAATATTCAATAAAATTAAAATATTCAATTCTCATAACATTCAAAGAATCACAATGCCTCTATTTAAAAGGGACATCTTTGTTAATTTAATTTCCAAATTAACTACATAAAAAATTAAACAAATAAAAGGGGATAGAATAAAAATGTCAATAAATATTCTATAGGATATTGAATATTGCGATATTTTACTTAGATATATTGACCACTTTAGAAGTTTACATGGGCATACTAGAAAATTTCCCTTATTTATTTAAATAAAAAAAAACGCTGGAGGTGACTTTCCATCTAGCAACCGATAATTTGCTTTTAGAAAAAGAATAGATATGCGAACTTTCGCAGTATTAACCACTCTTCACCCCGGAAGTATCCTCTCCAATATTGTAAAAGATTCCTTTCACTTTCCGATTTGAGATCAACTCCCAGCTGCTTTGAGGTTCGGGCTAGTGCAAGGGGCAGTATTATTTGGCTTTAAGATTCGTGCCAAAGTTAAAAATAACAGTTCAGATCCAATAATTCTAAAAGATTCTATAGTACGGTAAGAGGGAGGATCTAAGCTCTCTTCACCCAGGAAGAATCCCCGCAAGTTCCCAACTCACAAGTTTTTATATCGACTCTCGGGGTCTCTTCTTTCTCCACTCAAGTCTTTCTTCAAGTCAACTCTCCCCTTCCTCCTCCTCAGACATCGATCACCATGAACTGGCTTTCCAAAATCGGGTCTGTTTCAGGCCTGGCAGAGAAGGCTGTGGATAAGGTTGGGGATAGAGTCGTATCTCTCTTGGAGAGTGAGGTGACCCGCTACCGTAACGTAGAAGAAGGGCTCGGGCGGCTTAGACGCACATCAGGTCGCATCAACTGCCTCCTAACCGATGCCGAGGAGCGCCGCTACATTGAGGATGAGTCGGTTATAAATTGGCTCAACAATCTCAAGTCGGTGTCTTTTGACACTGACGACCTCCTTGATGAGTACCAGACTGCCATCAACGTGCACAATGCCAATGTAGCACCCTCGCATAAGAGGAAATGGTATCAGATCGAGGTCCCAACCATTAGCCCTGAATGGGGCCCTTTACAGCGCAGGAGGTTTGCATCTGAGATTAATAAAATTGACAAGAGGCTGGATGAGATTTCGAAGGGTCGAAAAAATCTGAGGCTGAAAGGGGAAGATGGGAAAAGGAGAGGTCCCTCTCATCCGAATGCCCGGCCTTTCCAAACTGGCCCATGTCATGACCCGGCAAGCATAATTGGCAGAGAAAATGACAAAAATGAAGTTGTGGACTTGTTGATATCCGCTCAGACATCAGAAAGTGCTTCGGGGCCAAAAATTACTGTTGTTCCTATTCATGGCGCAGCGGGGATTGGGAAAACTACGCTTGCTCAAATGGTATATGATGATCCGAGATTAAATTGTTTTAAAATCAAGGCATGGGTGTGTTTGACAGAAAGGTGTGATGTGAGCACTGCCATGAAGAAGATCTATGAAAAGATGACCGGGCGAAGGTGTGATTTTTGGGACATTGGCAGGCTACAGGAGAAGCTTAGGTATATATATATATCCTCTATTCTAATATATATTTTTTATTTTTTATGTGAAAAAGTATGCAACAGCCAATAATTAATTTGCGTGTTTGGGTATTCAACAAATTTAAAAGAAAAATTAGGTTTCAATTGTCCGAACTAAATTAACAAAAAATGAGAGAGAGAGAGAAATAAAACTTGGTCTATAAATAGAATGGTTTATAAATGTCAGTCAGGCATGTCATGAATAGGCAGGAAAATACACATATTACTGTAATCAAAAGGTCCTGATTCTGCTTGTATGTGGAATAAGTTAGCATACGGAGGGAATCACTAATTAGGTTGTTTTGCCATTGTTACAATCATTTCCCTTTAGTCTTGCTAACAGTGCCTTCAAATATTGACCTTACTAAATGGACACCAATATCCACTGCTCACTAAAATTAATTACTTGTAGTCACATGAGCCATACATAAAATATGTTTGTTTTATATTGCCATTTAGGGAGTTTCTCGGGAGGCATGAAGACAACAAATTCTTGTTAGTAATTGATAATTTTTGGGCCACTGATTTGCATTTCTGGGAGATCCTGCGAGTCCCTTTGCTTGCTGGGGGAGATGGAAGCAAGGTTCTAATCACAACACGCTACGAGAGAACCTGCAACATAATGGAAAGAGTAATGCGACGACCCAGCTTAAAAGGTCTAGATGAAGAAGGTTGCTGGCAGTTAATCCAGTCCCTTTCTCTTTCACAAGGTGTCATCAATCACGATCACGAGAAATTGGTATCGATTGGTAAAGAAATTGCGATAAGGTGTCATGGATCTCCCATGGCGGCCAAGGCTCTGGGGGCAGTACTAAATGGGAGAAATTATGAAGAGTGGTCTGATGTGCTGAGCGAGATGCGACCCCTCAACGATGATATTAATGGGGCTGTTCGTGCTAGCTTAAAGATAAGCTACCATCACTTAAAGTATCACCTAAAACGATGCTTTGCTTACTGCTCGATATTTCCTAATGGTTATGTGTTTGAGAGAGATCAGGTGATTAGATACTGGATAGCAGAAGGGCTGATTGAACCAGATGGGAGGCGCCGGTTAGAGGCAGTTGGTAACAAGTACTTTGACGAGCTGGTATGGAGGTCATTCTTTGAGAAAATAACTATTGGTACTGAAGGTCAGAATGCCAAGCTCTTCTCCCGTCAGATAGAGAGGTACAGAATGCCAAGCCTGATGCTAGATCTAGCAATGGAGGTTTCAAAATATGAATTTCGCAGCTTCGAGTCTGGTAAACCTCTACTTGAGGGTAACCGTGATAACTCAGATCAGGCTCGCTATGCTTCTTTTTTGCAACCAAAGAATACAAATACTGTGAAACTAGGATGCTTAGATCCTTACTCGAACTTGAGAACCCTGAAATTCTGTCATGAACTCAATGAAGGGGTGGTGGTGTTGAATTCCATACAAGCACCCTTTTTCCGCAAGTTTATGCATTTGCGGATTCTAGATATGAGCAACAGTGATCTCCGACTGGTACCAGATTCGGTCGGTGAGTTGATTCACCTGAGGTTCCTTGGTCTTTCAAATACTAAAATCACAACCCTACCTGAGAAAATAGGTGACCTCTTTAATCTTCAAACCCTTGAGCTGAAGGGATGTTTGAAGCTTGCAAAATTACCAGAAGGGTTGTGCAGGTTAATCAACTTGCGGCATCTTGACTTGAATCTTGATTGGGAGGAGATAATTGATTCAACTGAAGTGGCACTGCCACAAGGAATTGGTGGATTGGAAGGCCTTCAAACACTCTCTAGGTTCAATGTGACCTCTTCTGCCAAAGGTCCATTTTGCCACATTAGTGAGTTAAATAATTTGAATCTTAGAGGAGATCTTTGCATGCTGAACTTGGAGAAGGTGTCACCTGGGCATGCCGAGAAAGCAAACTTGAAGGGAAAGCAGTTTATTGAAAATCTAATGCTGAGGTGGGACAGTTTGGCTCTCAATGATGCGAAGCTTCAGCAACAAAGTGAAGAGGTAATCACCTTTCTGGAGCCGCACAACAGGCTTAGGTGTCTATGGATTGTAAACTATCCAGGTACCAAATTTCCTAATTGGATGGGGGATGCATCATTTTCAAGCCTAGGGTCGATTCGAATATCTAACTGCAACAATTTCAGCTTTCTTCCACTTTTGGGGCAGTTAAAATGGCTCAAGAATATCCTAATTGACAATATACTTGTGGATACAATAACTATGCCCGGAGGGTTTCCATCTCTGGAGCATCTACAATTGTTAAATTTGAGTTATCTTCAGAGATTCTCTCTTGAAAATGAGATTCCCAAACTCAAACAAATCAATGTTTCTAACTGCCCTAACTTGCTAGTATTGGTTATTCACAGGCATTTGCATGATAAATTTGAAAGAGACAACTTCCCGAATTTAAGAACTGTTTGTGTACCTATGGACTCAAATTAAAAGGGGGCTAATTTGGTAGTAGAAGAAACTGTAGGTTAGATTAGCCAAGTGAAATTGAAATGTTTTTTTTTATTTCTATCTTTGTAATGACTTGATTATATTGATTTTTTTCCATGTATCTTCTGCTTTTTTATTTTATTTTAAATGTTATCCAAACTTGGTCAGTTCCTTTCATAATTAGCTCACTAGAACAGATTGATTTGGATTCCAAAATATTTTAACGCTCCTCGGTCTTACCATATATTTAGTTTTGTTTTTATTTCTTGATGCGTGCTTGCATGTAGATAACTTTTGATTGAAATAGTTCATGAATTTATAATTAAAGGAATCAATTGTACAAGACATAGGTGGTCATGTTAATTGTTATATATAATTTCAATACTGCTTCCTCTGATTTTCCCCTGAAAACCTTGAAAATTTAATATCTGCATTCTTACATTATGTACGTAGATGTCCTTATCAACCCTCCAATTAAATAATTCATCTTCTTTTAATTAAATACATTTTTTTTATATGTAGAAGTCTAAATTTAGTTAGAAACATAATCGCCACACATACTATTACATAATATGTTACAATTAAAATTGAATAGAGAATAAAATTGGAGAGAAAATCAATTTATTAATTTTCTTATTTCTCCTCTCAAACTAGCACCATTCCTTATTTTCTTATTTAAAAATCATGATGGATGATTAATTTATTTTTAAGAATACCAAATGCTGACATCTTTTAAAGATATTTTCTCAGCATTTGATATCTTCAAATTTTATACATTACTTAATTTAAGCTATAGTGAATCTTTGTACAATTTTACTTCTTCAATTTTGATAAGATAATATATTATTTTTTATTAGTATGTTCAAATTTGTTCTTAAGTTTCAGTTGTTAATTATATGGAGAACATATGTTGAGACGAGATTTTAGTAACATTAATTATAATTAGTACCACGAAATGAAGCAACTAATATATTAATATGATTCAGTTTCACCAATTTTTTTTTTGTCCTTTTGAAACTTGCCTATGGGATGTATATATTTCTACAAGCAATTTGTCTTTTTTTTTTCTTTTTTTATTTATCAAATCTCTTTACTTGCATTAAAATTTAAAATTCAAATTATAAATCAAACTCTAGATAATTTTCATCTAATAATATGTTTTCGTTGCAATGCACAAGCACAATACTAGTATTGTACTAATTGCAGTATTAAGAAAACAAATAGAATGACAATTCTACCCTTACCAAGGTGTCCCCTCCTTTCTCTTCATAACTTCATTTAACCTTACCTACGGATTTATCCTCAAAAAAAAAAAAAAAATGCCGTTCTTTAAACACACACCACCAACCCACCCCCCCCCCCCTTGAGTTTTTCCTTGACACCCTGTTTGGATGAAGAGTAGAGAAAGGAAGAGGAGGTAAAGAATAAAAGAGGACAAAATGAAATAGAAAAAAAAAGATTAACATATTTAATCTCTTTGTGTTTAGATGATTAATAAGGAAAAATAAATTTAATTTTCCTTTCCATATTTATTTCTTGATTGGTTGATTAAAATTTAGAGTGTTAATGAAAAATTCGGTCTCCATTGAAAGATTGTGACAAAAAACTTATATGAGAATTATATAGGTAAGATATAGAATTAGATATTTGTGTTATTTTTTTGAAAAATATTTGCAACAAAATTTCTTTTCATCCTTTACACTTCAAATTGAAAGGAAAATCAAGTCTATTGATTACAATAATACAATGTTAAACATTTCACCTTCTATACCCTTCATCTCCTATATAATTTTGTCAACCAAATACGATTCGATGGAATATTTTATTTTCTTTCCATTCTCTTCCTTCCTCTACTCTCCATCCAAACAAGGTGTAACAAATTCCCTTGTTGAATGTGAACAATTGTGTACATATTTGTGTACAACCCTTTTCATGTAAATATAACAATGGTTATTGAGTAGAACTAGGGTGTTCTTAAGCTCACCAAGGTGTTTGATGAGCTCAACTTCAAAATATATTAAATTGGCTTTCAAAAATTAAGCTAAACCGTTGAAACCAATTTACTTCATGAGTGATTAATTTACATGTGAAGTTTTAGAATTTAGAATTAATTTTGTATAAAGTCAAGTTGTCAAAAACTGTTCAAAAAATGAACGCACTAAAATTAATTTATAAATTTTATAATTTTGACCGCTTGACTTTATACTAAAATAATTCAAAAACTAAAAATCTTTGTATGTAAATTCATCACTTATGAAGTATATAGATTTCAACTGCTTAGATTTATCATTTGAAATTAATATAATATATTTTGAAATTAAGCTCATCAAAAAACCTTGGTGAGCTTAAGAACACCCAGTTTTACTCATGGTTATTAATTACTAATTAGACATCAATCATGCGATATTGGAACAAAACAATCCCAGCTCGATTGAATTTCGTATCAACCCCCGTAAATGAGCTGTAAGTGATAAAGTCAGACTATTTTTTTTACTTGACACAAATTTCAAAGCAGACCTCTTATAATTTTAATAAACACTGAATTAAGTTTGATTCTGCTGAAATAATTTGGATTGCCTGTGTTTTTTTTTTTTTTTTTAATTACTTCGCAAGTCGTTGTCCGTTTTTTTTTTTTTCCTAAAATTGCACCTCAACTACTTGGATGGACACAGACTTGCTAGTTTCAGCATAAATTATAACTTTTACACGGATATTATAAAATAAACATGTTGTTATTCCGATATCAACCATTCAAACTTTTTTATGCACAAATTTTATTCTCAAATTTCAACAAAGATTAACGATTGAAATCGAAATAACATGTTCCTGTTATTCCGAAGAAATAACAATTTCCGTCATACCCGTGATAATTTTGAGATCAGGAGCACGGACGTTGGAAAAAAAATAATAGTTCCGTATTTTCTCTCTCTTTCTTTTTTTGAGAAAAAGTTTTCGTCCACACTATTTTGGTCACTGTCTGTTTACAATGCTAATCTAACGAACTGCCAACTGTATCCAACCTTTCTTTTATAAAACTTTTTGGATTGACGCTTTCTGTTTTTGAAAATAAGTACTAATATCTCTTTCCGCTCTCTCTCTCTCTCTTCACAGAAACAAAAGTTCTAGCGGTAGATGCTTCCCTCTTCTTTGGCGGTTCTCCTCTCCTCTACCCCTTCCCTCCGATGACCTCTCCTTTGACGGCCTCCTCTTCGACAAGTTCTTGATCGTGCAGATCTGAACAGCCTCCTCTCCTACAATTCATTTTTCAACAGCAACATCACTACTCGCCTCTCACCGGCGCCACCACTTATTAGTGCTTTTTTCTCTCTGACGGACTTCTCTGGCATCTCTCTTAGATTCTAATGGAGAGAGACGATATTAGAGAGGCAATATGGAAGAGTGATATGGTGAAGAGAGATGAGAGTGAGGCGATCTAGAGAAGAGAGATAAGAGTGAGGTGATCTAGAGCATATCGGGTTATTTTACAGTATTCATTTTGTAGTTTTACAATATGCATCTTATGGTTTTACAGTATTCAAAACAACTTGTTTATTTACTAATCTATTTAAGTTTCGTTCCTTCTATTGATTTGAATTGATAATCATGATTTCCTTGCTTCTATTGAAGTTTGAATTGAATTGATGTAGTTTCAGGCGTGTATGCATTATTTGAACATTGATTTGAATTTTAATTGTATCATTTACTGTTCAATAACGGATCTCGCATTATCTGATGGTCTAATTTGAAATGCATAGTTCATTTTCTTTATGTCGTTGTTTTGAATTGTCTGATGTACAAAATTACATGATTATATATTTTGTTTTACAGTGTTCAATTTCACCTTCAGAAAAAGAACACAGCGAGATTTTGTCGTCTCTAAAGTAGTCAATTAACACATACCACTTCAGATCTGGTGAAATATGTAGAGTATTTTTTCAGAATATAGTTTATATTTTTACATGATATATGCATTATTTTATAGTATATATTATTATTGATGTTTACATGTTTACAATATATAGTTCACAATTTTTCATGATATAGTTCACAGTTTTATAGTACCTACATGTAATAAATCCAATTTGTTACATTGTTTATTTTATTTGTATGCAGGATGACATCACGAAATAACGTGTGATTCTTGTGATGAGGCTTCTTACTCATTCCAACAATATTCACATGAGTTTGTTAATGTAGAAGTTTTATGTTTTCATAGTTTGTTTGATGTTATTTTGTATGTTGAATGATATACTTATGTTTGGTATTATGTGGTGAATATTATGGATGTGTTGAACAGATGCTGTTGGATTGATGTGTTTTGTTGAGCAATTGTGTATTACAGTTTGGAATTGTTATATTTGTAATTAAGATGTGTCATTTTACAGTATTGAGCTATTGTTGTTTTTATTTTTTGACTTTTTATCTTGAATGTTCTGGATGTTGTATATATGCAATTGATTTATAGTTTAGATATAGTAATTTTACAGTATTAGTTTTTGTAGGTTGTATGTTTTGTTTTTATAGTTTAAGTTGACAATTTTATAGTATTAAAATTTTATATTTTTTACATTTTGTTTTATCGTTTTCATCTGCTTATTTTACATTATTAAAATTTTATAGTTTTCACGTTTTGTTTTCACAGTTTAAGTTGACAATTTTACAATATTGAAAATTGATACTTTTTAAATTTTATTTAACCATTTTCATCTGTAAATTTTACATTGTTAAAAATTTATAGTTTGTACATGTTGTTTTTACAATTTAACTTGATATTTTTACAATATTGAAAATTGATATTTTTTAACATTATATTTTATCGTTTTCATCTGTGAATTTTGCATGTCTGTAATTTTTATAGGTAAAGTAGTCAATTTTACAGTATTCAATATTACAATGATTTATTTGTGTATTCATTAAATCGAGAAAAAAGAATAAAAAAAACTAATCGGAAAATTTAATTTTGTCTTTTTATCACGTTTTTTGTCAAAATAACTGCTAATAACTTCCTATAACTGCAATATCCGAAAGTATAGTTTGAAAATATGATTTTTTTTGTCCTGTAATACAAGTTGCAATATATTTTTAACTATCATGGAACCACTTTAAATAGTTGCTGGATGTTTTGTAATTAACTGATACATTTTATGTGATATATTATATAATTATACAGCATGTAGAAGTAGTTTTACAATATTCACGCAAGTCAAAACTGTGGACAAATGATGAACAAAAATCTGTGGACAATTAGACGCTTCCTTCTTTTTTTATCCATACTACAAAATCACCCAAATATCATCTCATACCACAAACACTAAATTATTCAGCATTTCTGCCTAGAACCGTTCTATTAGAACGGAATGCTAAATTATTCATCATTTCTAAATATCCGTCGAGAAACCCTAAATTAATAATTAGACTAGATAAAATGATGAATTAATCACCATTTTGCTTCATTCAAGAACGCTGGATGATTTAGCATTTTGCATTTTTGCTTCATGCATGTTTGAAGTGAGATTTGAGATATTAAGTGATATACATTTTATTATATTTTTTTAATGTAATGAATTAAAAATCGACAAGGAAACAGTCTCTGTCAATATATATTAAAAAAAATGCTAAATATTAATTTTCAATTCTTCAAAAAAATGCTAAATATTAATTTTCAATTCTTCACTTGATTAACGGATTGCTTCGTCAAACTTGAATTAGATCTGCTTCGTTTACTTCTTTCTGTTTCTCCCACTCCGCTACGTAACCAAAGAAGATCAGAGACATCCATACCACTCTGCCGCTCTCCTCGAAAATGCATGTGGGATCCACCGGCAGAGACCGTCCAGGCGTCCATCAAAATAATGGGACACCAACCAAAATAATCGGACTTTTTTGTTTATATATCGAATCACGGTCGGTTTTGACTTGGATCCGACTATGGATAAATCGGTTACAAAGGTAACCCGATCCCCGACCCTTTTTTATTTTTATTCATCCAATTCCGATTGGCGTCTTTTCCAGGGAACAAAGATACTCTAAAAAATCCTAGTTCGAATTTAACCTGTGCGCATAATTTTAATTCTCTTTTCTCCGGAGATTTCTTTGAAAATTGCCATAGTTTGTCTAAATTGCGGTTACTGAAACATACATGGGTCTGACGTAGGAGAATTTGTAATTTAAAAAAATTGTTGGTGAAATTAGCTGTAATTCCTTTTGGACTTAGCTTTGGGTTAACTAGTAAAATCTGCTATAACTCGTTACTGTTGCTGTCCTACACCGAAGATGCATGATGAAATAAAAATAAAAATAAATGTAACTGTGTAAGGTAAGACCGAGATGCATGAATTTATTGTGAAATCCAAATCAATCTCTAAACTAATTATAAGAAATCACTCAAGCAGAACTGACAAGCAGAACTGATACTTTTGGATAACATTCAAAAGAAAGAAAAGAAGAAGAAAGAAAAAAAAAAAAAAAAGAGGAGAAAAAAATAATAATAATAACCAAGTCATATACAAAGATAAAAACTAAACTAAAACAATACAATTCAGTGCATTTCAATTTCACTTGCCTAATACAGCGTACAGTTTCTTCTACTACCAAATTAGCCCCCTTTTAATTTGAGTCCATAGGTACACAAACAGTTCTTAAATTCGGGAAGTTGTCTCTTTCAAATTTATCATGCAAATGCCTGTGAATAACCAATACTAGCAAGGTAGGGCAGTTAAAAACATCGATTTGTTTGAGTTTGGGAATCTTATTTTCAAGAGATAATCTCTGAAGAGAACTCAAATTTAACAATTTTAGATGCTCCAGAGATGGAAACCCTTCGGGCATAGTTATTGTATCCACAGGTATATTGTCAATTAGGATGTTCTTAAGCCATGTTAACTGCCCCAAAAGAGAAAGAAAGTTGACATTTTTGCAGTTAGAGATTCGAATCGTCTCTAGGCTTGAAAATGATGCATCCCCCATCCAATTAGGAAATTTGGTACCTGGATAGTTTACAACCCATAGACACCTAAGCCTGTTGTGCGGCTGCAGCAAGTTGATTACCTCTTCACTTTGTTCCTGAAGCTGCTCATCATTGAGAGCTGAACTGTTCCACCTCAGCATTAGATTTTCAATAAACTGTTTACCTTTCAAAATTGCATTATTGGTTTGCCCGGTTGGCATCTTCTCTAAGTTCAGTATGCAAAGATCTCCTCTAAGATTCAAATTATTTAACTCACTAATGTTGCAACATGGACCTTCAGCAGAGGTCAGATTGAACCTAGAGAGTGTTTGAAGGTCTTCCAATTCACCAATTCCTTGTGGCAGTGCCACTTCAGTTAAATCGGTTATCTCATCCCAATCAAGATTCAAGTCAAGATGCCGCAAGTTGATCAACTTGCGCAACCCTTCTGGTAATACTGCAAGCTCCGAACATCCCTTAAGCTCAAGGGTTTGGAGATTGAAGAGGTTACAAATTTTCTCAGGTAGGGTTGTAATTTTAGTATATGAAAGACCAAGGAACCTCAGGTGAATCAACTCACCGACCGAATCTGGTACCACTTTGAGATCACTGTTGCTCATATCCAAAACCCGTAAATGCATAAATTTACGGAAAAAGGGTGCCTGTATGGAATTGGACAGCACCACCTCTTCATTGAGTTCGTGACAGAATTTCAGGGTTCTCAAGTTCGAGTAAAGCTCTAAGCACTCTAGTTTCAAAGTATTTGCATCCTTGGGTTGCAAAAAAGAAGCATAGCGAGCCTCATTTGAGTCACCATGATTACCCTCAGGTAGAGATTTACTGGAATCGAAGCTGCGAAATTCATATTTTGAAACCTCCATTGCTAGATCAAGCATCAGGCTTGGCATTCTGTACCTCTCTACCTGACGGGAGAAGAGCTTGGCATTCTGATCTCTAGTACCAGTAGTTATTTTCTCAAAGAATGACCTCCATATCAGGTCATCAAAGTACTTGATACCAACTGCCTCTAGCCGGCGCCTCCCATCTGGTTCAATCAGCCCTTCTGCCATCCAGTATCTAATTACTTGATCCCTCTCAAACTCATAACCATTAGGAAATATCGAGCAGTAAGCAAAGCATCGTTTTAGGTGATACTTTAAGTGATGGTAGCTTATCTTTAAGCTAGCAAGAACAAAACCATTAATATCACCTTTAAGGGCTCGCATCTCATTCAGCACATCGGACCACTCTTCTTCACTTCTCCCATTTAATACTGCCCCTAGAGCCTTGGCCGCCATGGGAGATCCATGGCACCTTCTCGCAATTTGTTTCCCAATCGGTACCAATTTCTCATGATCTTGATTGATGATACCTTGTGGGAGAGCAAGGGACTGGATTAACTTCCAGCAATCTTCTTCATCTATGCCTTTTAAGCTGGGTTCCAGCAATCTTACTTCTGGCATTATCTTGTAGGTTCTCTCGTAGCGTGTTGTGATTAGAACCTTGCTTCCATCTTCCCCGGCAAGTAAAGGGACTCGCAGATTCTCCCAGAAATCAAAATCGATGGCCCAAAAATTATCAATCACTAACAGGAACTTGTTGTTGTTGAGATAGTTCCTAAATGGTAAAATGAAGATTTGGCCAGTAAGGAAACCATTTAGTATTGGTGTAGTGTTATACATTATTTTTATGTTATGGCTCATATGAGGCTACAGGTAATAAAGTAAGCCTTAGGTGAGTGTTGATCAGTGTTGGCACCAACCAGCCAAAGGATATTGGTATTAGTTTAATAAGGTCTACATTTGAAGGCACTGTTAGAAAGGCTAAAGGGGTATTATTGTAACAATAGGCAAAACAACCGGATTACCTCCATACATCAACTTTATTCCAGATACATGCAAAATCATAACCTTCTTTTGATTACAGTAATATATCACATGTGTATCTTCCAGCTTATTCATGACATGCCTGACTGACATTTATGGATCATTCTATTTATAGACAAAGTTTGGACATTTCGTTTTGTTCTCTCTTTTTTTTGTTAATTTAGTTTGGCCACTTGGAACCTAATTTTTCTTTTAATTTGTTGAATACTTAAACGTGCAAATCATAAGCTGTTGTATAATTATTCCCACACATGATAATAAAAAAAATATTATAATAGAGGCCATATATACCTAAGCCTGTCCTTTAGAGTGTCTAAGTCCCAAAAATCACACCTTCGCTCGGTCATCTTTTCATAGATCTTCTTCATGGCAGTGCTCACATCACACCTTTCTGTCAAACATATCCATGCCCTGATTGCAAAACAATTTAATCTCGGATCATCATAGACCATTTGAGCAAGCGTGGTTTTCCCAATCCCAGCTGCGCCATGAATAGGAACAACTGTAATTTTTGGACTCGAAGCACCTGCTGATGTCTGAGCGGATATCAGCAAGTTGACAATTTCATTTTTGTCATTTTCTCTGCCGATTATGCTTGCCGGGTCATGACAAGGGCCAGTTTGGAAAGGCCGGGCACTTGAATGAGAGGTCCCATCCACCCCTCTCAACCTCAGATTCTTTCGACTCTCCGCAATCTCAGCAAGCCTGCTGTCAATTGCATCAATCTGAGATGTAAACCTCCTGCGCTGAATTGGGCCCAATACGGGGCCAATGGATGAGAACTCGATCCGAAACCGTTTCCTCTTACGCGAGGCTGCTACATTGGTACTATGCTTGTGCACCTTAACGGCAGTCTGGTACTCGTCGAGGAGGTCGTCGGTGTCGAAAGACACCGACCTGAGACGGTTGAGCCAATTTATAATCGACTCATCCTCGATGTTGCGGCGATCCTCGGCATCGGTTAGGAGGTAGTAGATGTGGCTTGATTTGCGTCTAAGCCGCCCGAGATCTTCTTCTACGTTCCAGTAACGGGTCACCAGAGATAGGCCTTTATCCACTACCTTCTCTGCCACGTCCAATACCTTATCTGCCACGCCTGGAGAAGACCAGATTGTGGAAACCCAGCTCATGGTGATCAATGTGTAAGGAGGAGGAATGGGAGAGTTGACTTGAAGAAAGACTTGAGAGGAGAAAGAAGAGATCCCCCAGAGTGGATATAAAAACTTGTCGGTTGGGAACTTGAAGAGATCCTTCCGAATGCATAGCATATCCTCTGCATTAATCAAAAGATAATTTGTTGAGTTAATGAATTTTACTATCCATCTGATTTTAAACGGAGTTTATCCAATTCTTACTTACAACATAAAAAGTCTTTTAATATTAATATAAATCTAATTTGCACGAATTTTAAAACATATTAAATGGTCGACATGTGTTAACACAAAAGATTCCTTTTGAGTTAATGCAGAGGATACGAATTCGATTCTTCCTGGATGAAGTGTGGTTGATACTGCGAAAGTTCGCGTATTCTATTTTTTATAGCGGCGTTTGGACTAGGGTTGCACATTGAGTTTGATTTGGAAAAAGTGCGTAATTAAATTGATTTGAAATGAAATTAGTTGGTTCTCAAACAAATAAAATCAGTTTAGTTTCAATCTTATTTAAACTCAATATTCAAATTGGATATAATTAGTCCAAAATTGATTCGTAAATTATTTAAATTTGAATTTCAAATAATGCAACTAATGACTTTAGCCATCAATCTTTAAGCAAGAAACCTTATATCAGTGCTCAAAATTGTTAATATAACGATAAGTTATAATAGAAAAAATGGTTCAACAGCGTAACAAATTAACAAAAAAAAAAAAATTCCATTTGACTATATTCATGTCTTATTTTTTAATCCATTCAGCAATGTAAAAGGTAAGGGAATTTTGGATTGGCTCATAATTCATTAGTGTTAATTCGTCAATGGTAAAAGATAAAAGGAAAAAATATGAATTTTGTTCCGCGTGAAGAAAACTAATGTATAAACTATCAGTGATTGACTTCAATTTGATTCGAAAAAAATTGTAATTAATTCGTTCGATTGAAGTTCGTTCTAAAACAAATTAAACTAGTTCGGATTGAATCTTATTCAAACTCAAACTCAAATTAGAGTAAATTTGATTTGGTTTGATTTGTTTGCAGCCCTAGTTTGGACCAAGAATTGGGTTGGTGTTATAATTCAAGTTTTGATTTAGTAAAATAGCATGTTAAATGTATGCGGGTTTTAACAATAAAATTTTGACTCGAAGCCGCAAAAAGGTTACAGAATAAATTTATTTGGATCATTTTGTTCGTGAATTTTATAAAGAAAACTAATAAATCAGTTATTTACTTCTTGTTAAATGGACAACTTATTAATTGAAATAAGAAGAGGTGGGAATAACTCACCAGAAAATTTGAGAAATAAATGGGCTTGCCCTTGTATTGTGTTGACTCTAATTATTCAAATTTCCATTTTAATTCCTGCATGTCTTCAATTGATTGCCACATAGTGAACACCATCTTAATCTATCCTTTGTATAAAGTTTGTCAAAATACCGAAATTTTTATTAATATTAAAAAAAAATCAAAATCTAGACTCTGTTTGATAAGATTTCGAAAACTGTCAAAACTTCATATTTATTTTTCGATTTTAAGCTGAATTACTGCAAATTTATTTTCCAGTTTTAGGCATCTCAAAACCGCATTTCTTTTTACATAACCACAATTTTTTTTTTAAGTTTTGGTTTTGGAATTTCAAACCGCAAATTACATTTACGGTTTTAATTTTTTTAATTAAATAGAAAATATTATAATTTATTTATTTTTTGAATTTAAATATTAGAAATATTTTATATATTTCTTTGAAATAGATGGAATACTATATAATTTGATTTATTATAAAGACTGCGACAAATAACTCGGATCAACATTTTTCAAGACAATTTTTTTAAGGTTGTAAGAAAAATTAAAATATTTCTTTGTGTGTTATTGAAAAAAAATTTTGTTTTCAATCTTAATGATTGCTTCCGTTGAAAAGTCACTTCTAGGTAAATAAAAAAAATTGTAATCCTTTCATTTTTGAAAAAAATAAAAAGATTCTCTGAAAAATTTTCATTGTATAACTTCTTCTCACAAATTTTTTTGTTTTTTCGAAAATACAAGGATTACAATATTTTATGTATTTACTCAAAAGTGACTTTTGAATTGGAATCAATAATTCATATTCTAAATATTTTTTTTTAATAATGCAAAGAAATATTTAATTTTTCTTACATTCACAAAATATCCGACCTAAAAAATATTGATCCAGGTTATTTGTCGCAGTCTTTCTAATAAAGCAAATTATATAGTATTCCATCTATTTTCAAAGAAATATTAAAATATTTCTAATATTTCAATACAAAAAATAAATAAATTATAATATTTTATGTTTTATTGAAAAAACTTAAAAGTTTAGGAATTGTAAAACCAAAACTGCATTTTTTTGCAGTTTTGGAATTCCGAAACCGAAAAATAAATTCGGGGTAATTCAGTCTAAAACCGAAAAATAAATCTGCAGTTTGGACAGATTTCGAAATATTTCAAACAGGATGTAGATTTTGAAATTTAATATTTCTTTAGATATTAACAAAATTTTCGGATCAAAACAAAAGATAGTTAAATATTTTTTTTATTCTTAAATATCAACACATAATTAAGATTTGTAGATGTTGTTGTTGAAATAAATTTATATGATTTGTTATATAATTTCAAAATAATGAAGAACTTTTGTCAAAGTTCTACATAGCTATTATTATATCATTATTTTTAAATTTCGATTTTAAGTTTGGAAAAAATTATAACACAATTATTGTGCACCTACAGCTAAGTATTTAAAACTCCGACTTTATTTGGCAAATAGTCAAATACTGCCCAGGGTAATAGGAGTGCGTGTCCTCTGAGATATCTCATATTTTGTGTGACCGACGTGTCCAGTGTCTAATGTAGAATTTTGCTGCTACTCTTGTATTGACTTAAGTGCGAAAAAATAATGTAATTTTTTTACATCTAACTTAAGCCGAGAATTTATTTTTTAATTGATTTTTAAAACTAAATTTATTTAACAATTAAATAAATTAATATAACATTATACCTTAGTTTCAAATTCGAATTAAAACTGCCGCTAGACTTGTCTCGGAGTTGCTGCTACTGGACTTGGAGCACCAAATGCCTGTGATAGGCATAAATTATAGGGTTAATTTTTCTAGATACCCTTCAAAACAACTTCAATTTCTTATTTACCCCTCTAGTTTTAAATTTATCTTATTTATCCCTTAACTCTTACAATAGTTTCTTATTTACCCACCACTTAACTAATTCTATATTATCCCTAGTTAAATTATAAAAAACTCTTGATTCAACTTTGATTAAAAAATAAAAGACAGTCTTACCCTTCACTACATGTTGTTCTCATTCTCCCCCTCTTTGCACCTGCTATCTTTCTCTCCCCACCCCCCCCCCCCCCCACCCCCCCACCTCTCTCTCCGTAGCTGCTCCTTTGTCACTTTTCTTTTCTTCAATATGATTAAAAATAATAGAAGATCGCTAGCTAATACGTTTACAACAGAAGAAGATAGTGAAAACAATTCATCCCCTTCTTTGTTTCTCTTCTTAATTAATCTGAATGCTTGTTTCTTTTCTTTTCTAATCTTGATAATATGATAAAAGAAAAATTAATGAAGTGAAAATTTTCCTGTTTCTTACCTACGTTGTTCTTTTCCCTTTTAGATTCTCTTATGATAAAACAACATTATAGAGTTTAGAATTGATCAATAGGATTATTCATAAGTAAAAGAGAGAGGTAATAATTTATGTCAAGTTTTTTATTTATTTAGTAATTGTAAATATCTTTATAAATTAATCAACGTTTACATGGTCCTAGACCTCATACTTTACTATTAAATACTGAAAAAGCTTGATTCGGAGAATTGACCCCTGAGAATGTTAAAATGCTATAATAACTCATAGGTCTAAAGTTTATATTAAGGATGGGAAATATTAAGGTTTTTTTTTAGAATTTTAAGACTCTTGTATGTAATTACTGGATACATTTGAGGCCAGAGAAGTTAAAATCTTTTTTAACATGTATAAATTAAGCACCACTCGGCAATATGCTCCCCAAAAAAATCCAATGCATTATGATACTATACCTATACTAATCTCAGTTGATTTTTTTTTATCTACCGGTACTCTAATCAAGGTAACGATTATCTTAACTGACTGGTGTCTGGGTTGAAATGGTAATTTATCGGAGAAGTCTATTGAAATCAAATATACCTGGACTAAAAGAATAACACAGGGATTAAACTATACTCAGCAGAAAATTAATAAGCAAAATTATAGATGAAAAGTTATTGTGCAGCTGCAATAGGCCCCTTACTCTATTCAGCGGCAAACGGCATGAAAGTGATATAGTGACATCTGTAGTGAGGTGATTGATGTTGAATTTCATAACAAGGCCACATGTACCTTTTAATGGTTCCTCCTTAGTATCCCATTTCCGATAATAGCGAACTAGGTGTTTTGCAAAGAGCCAACTCGGTTCTGCTGTTGGTAACATTTTCAGAAATATAAGAGAAGGGCAAAATTGTCTTTTATTTTTAATCAAAGTTGAATCAAGAGTTTTTTATCATTTAAAAAGGGATAATATAGAATTGGTTAAGTGATGGGTAAATAAGTAACTATTGTAAGAGTTAAGGGATAAATAAGATAAATTTAAGATTTGAAGGGTAAATAAGAAATTGAAGTTGTTTTGAAGGGTATCTAGAAAATTAACCCTAAATTATATACACAGTCGATCTAAGTTTTATCATGAAAAAATACCAAATATCTTGTATTTTGAATATAAAATGAATATAATACACCTAGAATCAAGTTACTGCGTTTGCTTGATTTTAATTTGCAGGAAATAAAGAAAAATAAAGAAAAATGTCCTAGTGCGGAAGCACTCTAGTAGCCAACAGAAATGGTGCATGAATTTAAAACGGCCATAACTTTTGACTTGTAATTCCGTTTTGGGCATATGACTACTTTTCGGAAAGCTAGTGAGAAGATTTACAATGTGAGAAACTAAAAAAAAAAAATTTGGGATCCAGTGCAGACGCACTCAGTACTTAGACAAATTTTCAACATCTCAGCACTTCACAGAAAAAAAAAGTCTGAGCCTAGTGTGGACGCACTCACCTCCAGTGCAGCCCTAAGCATCCACACTAGACCCGCAGACAGCCAAAAAATGCATTTTCGACAGTTTTTCTATTTCTGGCATATCTAGGGACGCGTTTTAAAGACTAAAATTAGACATGTCAGTCTGAAAAACATGTAAAGATAACATCCACTAATCTCACATTCTAGCCTTTAAATTGGGCATGGTCTTCTACTATAAAAGAGGCGGTTCTTTTCCATTCAAAGCATCACACACTTAGCGAAAAATTCTGCAGCCAAGGAAGCTTTTGAAGGAGGGAGAGGAAGAAGATTTGAGAAAAAAATTAGCAAGATTGAGAGTTTTGATCTAAGAAAGAGTGTAATCATTTCTTTATTTCATTTCTTCTTATTTTTGTCAAATTTTGTAATTGATCTCTCCAAAAGATAGTAGATCTCTCTTTAAAAATTTAGGTCAATGCATGAACTTTTTTAATTCTATCTTATTTAGTTATTTGTTTTTATTATGATTGTTTTATGATATTTGATTGTTAATTTCTATGATTTATCATGTGTTTATTACATAGTTTAGTACTTGCAATCGATGTAGTTCCTCTTTTGTAACAACCCAAAAAATTTAGTAATTATTATTTGCGTTGAAAATATATTAATTATAATATATACTTCATTGCTTAAAAAAAATAAAAGATAAATTAAGTGAAGAAATACATATTAGTATATTATATTTCGGTTATTCATTTTAAAGTGAAAAGCGATAACCGCTGGGAATATATAATAACCGGTTGTATATTTTTTTTATTTATATTTATAATTATTTATAAAATAAATATTTAAAATAAAGGAAAATACGCCTTTAAGCGATTATTCTTAAAATTGAACCCCTCTGTAAACGAATCTCTCTGTTTGAACCGCACCCCTTTATTTTATTTTTATTAATGCCGCATTCCTTTTTGTCGTATAATCATTCTCCATTTTGATTTCTCCCTTATAAATTCTCATACCCAAATTAGACTCAAATAGATACTGTCTCTTTTTTTTTTATCCGCAGCCACAAGAAGAAAGAAATTAAAATAAAAGAAGTGTTTTGCAAATAAAATGAGTGATATCAATGATTATTCCATTAAATGTCCGATCAAATTCTGACTACGTCGCAGTGATTATGAACTATTGATGCAATTTGACTTGAAATTCTGAAGATCTCACTATTAAGTAACCGGACTTCTCAATAACTGTGTTTTCGTTTTGTTTGATTGATTTGAATATTGGTATTGCATATTGAATTATAATGGCATATTTAACGGGATAGCTAGTCTGATGTTGGAATTTGATGTGTGATTGTAGCCTCTTATTGTTGAATGGATTTTCTAGTGGGTTGGCGGCCTTCCAATGTTGGATGGATTTCCTATTAGATTGGCGGATTAAAGGAATTGTGTTATGAGAATGTGGGAATCGCCTGTGACAGGGATTACACATTGGTGAATATGATGTGACTGGTTTTATGGATAACCTAAACCGACGTGCTATTGCTGGTTAAATATGCGTGCATAATTTAATGTGAATTTGTGTGGATTAATCTGGCTTATTTGAATGGTTGTTAAATTAAGCTAATTGTAAAGAAGCGCGTCGTTAAATAACTGGTTACTGAGCTTTGTAGCTGACTCCGTTTTGTTATTTTGTTTTCCTTTTTGTTGGCGATGTAGGTTGATGGGCCAAGGAAAAGTGTGAAGATGCTTATATAATCACGCTCCGGATGGTAAAAATCTGGGGTGTGACAGCTTTGGATTCCCTTTTGATTCAAAAGAACCAAAGTAGTTAGGATGAGAGGAGAGTACCAAATTATGAACACAAATACTTTAGGATTTGGATTAGAAGTGATGATATCCAAAACCGAATCTATAGATTTTATAAGTTAGGATTTGGTGAAGAACGACCGTGAAACCAAACCCTTACTTAAGACACTTAGATTGACCAAGTATTGATATGTATTTTGTGTGCACGAGTGTTAAATATCCCTTTAGGATGGTGACAGCCCTAAAATTCAAGAAACATTAATCCACCGCACCAAAATACTTGAATCAATAATTAGTTGAAATATGCTAACAAGAGCTTAATGGGTTTAGATAGCTAGGGTGAAAAACGACCGTGAAATCCGAAACTATCTAGACATATTATTAATTCACAACCATGACCTTTTTCAACACTTTAGATTAGAAACCTCATCAAATCATACATAAATTTAAACAATACCGAAAAGATAGAATTAACAATGAATTGTAGACCGAATGCCCCTAGATCTCCTCAACTTGAAAGCAAACCAACATTTCTCTTCTTTGTTTTATTTTCATTTATTATTTAAAACTCTTTTCTTCCTGGTATTGAACTCAAATTTAGGATTATTAGAACAATCCCCCCCCCCTCCCCCAATTTTATTTTATTGCACTTTACTTTCCTTATCTATCTGAAATTAATTTTTTAAAGTTTAAGCTAAGTATCTAATTGTACTCCCTGTGGTTCGACACCCTAAGTACTACGTTGATTGGTTGTGCGCTTATAGCAAACATTTCTTTGTGTATTAAAGGTAATAAATTTAATGAAAAATTGATTATTTACCACTCCAAAACCTTCAAATTGTAAAAATATCATTCCAAAATTTAAAATTGTAAAATGCCACTCCAAACTTCATTAATTTGTAATTTTTCCACTCCAAATAATTAATTACTTAAATACTCTTCCTTCTTCTCCTGCCATGGTGAAAGGCAAGATGAAAAAACGGATCCTAATAATGACAGACTTAGATTTTGCTATCTATCTAGTTGACTCGGATACAGATTGAAACGTCGAATTGCACCGGCAGCCATAGGATCCTAATACTGACTGCATGCTCTTGGAATTCTCGGCTGTGTTATGTACATTGTTGGGTCGATAATTATTGTAGTTCATGCACCACAAGAGAGAGAGATCACCTCTATTCTAGAAATTTGGAATATGGCAAAAGGCTTTTGGGACTAAATAGATAGCAAATAATTCTATAATAATTATCGATTTGCATTGGCAGCCATGACAGGAGAAGAAGAGAGAAGAAGAGAGGGTATTTTAGTTATTAATTATTTGGAGTGACAATTATAAATTAATGAAGTTTGGAGTGGCATTTTTATAATTTCAAATTTTGGGATGATATTTTTACAATTTGAAGGTTTTAGAGTGGCAAATAACCAAGAATAACCAAAGAGCAGATATTTCTTCTGCCATAAGCTACTCTATTCGTGGCACTCGCAAAAATAGTTGTCTCACGATCTACAGATACTTTGATTCACAACCACGTGCAAAAGCAGAGTTACCGCGAACTTAGTGAGATTACAGCTCACAACTCTCAAAAATATATACGTCAATACGTATATATTACTTTCCTTACTCAAACACTATTTGAGAGAAAAAACTAAGAAAGAAAGGAAGTTGACTTCCGCAGACGATCAGTCAGACTTTCCAACTTAGCAAAGGAAATGGTATATCTTCTCCAACACCCCTCCACCCCTATTTATAGCCATCATATGGCGGCATGAATAGTAGATCGATTTGGGTAAATTGCCAAAATGCCCCTTGGCCCAAAAAGGCCCATAATGAATAGTGCAAGGCTCAAATTGAATAGTATTGGACCTGGGCTTTTGGGCTTTGATCATTAAGCTTTCGTAATTATATTCTAAATATAATTAAGGCCCAAATATACTAATACATATATATAATTGTTCTGAACAATTATATTCCTTTGTGATTACAGTTGTGATAACTTTTACACAACATGTCATACATACTTGTAATTTTAATTTGTTTAAGCTTGTCATCTTTATTATAACTATTTACAACTAATCATAAGATTATCCGATTACTTCCTATAAGGTGTGACCCGATAGGATCTATGTTGACAATAGAATTAAAAAAATTGTTTTAACTTCTATAGATCATAGTTGGCACTTGGCAGTGTATTATGACCCCCAATTACACAGATGATGTTGTCCAGTACAATATCACGATCCTAAGTAAACTATTTACTTGTGTTAATTCTTTCGTTTCATAGTAACAGATTAGGTTCAAGGTAGATATGTATCATCCTTGCAAACTTAATCTTTTTTTGATCTGGAGTAAATTATCATATATAATTAATCTCCATTAATCATACTGTATACAGATAATCCTACTCTATCAAGGGGCCCAGTGTTACTATTGCTCGTATAATAATATGAGGAACGATAGTACTCTTGATGAGCATCTCTTCCTCCTCACAGGTCATGTGTATTGAAATGTCACTCTTATAGCTACTTTTTACGGATAGCGTTAGACAACACTTACGAATGTACACTTCTCATGTAGGAAAGACCACATCTCATACTTTAGAACTTAACACTGAAATAAAACCGTTAATGACACAAACACATTACCATTTAACGCTTTATTTAGAGTCAATCAAATACCATGCTCATAACATGTATCTATGTAATTAAATGACAACTCCTTGTCTATGGTCTATAAAACTTGATTATCATTTAATCTAAATACTAACTTTCTAATGGCTAATTAGTGTTCCTGCTAATTACCACAGTCAGTGACTATTTAGAGTGTTTATCATCTATATTATGAAGTTTTACAATTTAAGTCATGAACTCGAAATGATTCATAAATGCAATAACACTCAAGGAACAAAATGATATATATTAATTGGGGATAGCGCGAGGACTAGTATGATTTGAGCTTTGAGATTCGTGCATAATATATTTGAACGGTTGAGATTCTCCAAAAACTCACGCAAAATATGAGAAATATCAGAGGAAACGAATTCGAGTAATAGTCACATATTTTGTCCAATTCAGGCCAATTGAGGGGAACCAATTCCGCTGCTTTTCAAATAGGAGAGCATGACCCTGTTATTCAGACTCTAACCATTGATTTTTTTTTCATGTACGAATCTCAACACACATGAACAGTTCGATTTTGAATAACAGAGTCCTACTCTCCTATTTGGAGAGTAACAGAGTTGGTTCCCAATTGAGGAGGGTACGCGTCTACATACTTCCTTCAATTTGTTTTGAGTTTTTTTGTGACTCAATCCATGAGATAATATATGTTATTTCATGACTTTTAATTAAGTAACTAAATCCAACCTATATTATCTGATACTAGTATTGTGTCCGTGCATTGCAACGGAACATATTATAAAATTGAATAGAATATAAAGATATTTTTTTGTTTGACATTCACACAAAATTAAGAAAAAATATATTTATGTGAAAATAAAAGACAAATGAAAAAAAAGGAAATCCAAATAATAAATAATAATAATAATAATAATAATAATAATAATAATAATAATAATAATAATAATAAAAGAAACAACAAATGAAAAAAAAATGATCAAATATAACATGAAAAAAATTCTTAAAGTATCATTGCGATTTGATATCTAATTTTCTCCAGAAATAAGAGAGGTCATTAAACAATTTAGAGAAAAAATGATATGTAAATAAACAAAATTGAGAAAGATACGATTAAATAATTAAAATAAAAGTTTTTTTTTCTACATATATATTATTTATGGAAATTATTTTAACAATGAAAATTTTTGTACAAATTATTTCTCTACACAAAAGTTCTAGATATTCATCATTTTCTTTCCAAATCGGAAATATATGATTGTATCTATCAACACAAGATCCGTCATACATCTATTCACAAAAATACAGTAGTCCTAAACCAAATTCGGAAAGATATGATTATTTTCATTTTTATTGTCGAAGCTATAGAAAAAAAATGAGAAATGAAATGGAGGAAACAAAGAAATAAAAGAATAATTTAATTGTAGGAATGAGAGATAGGTGTAAGAAGAAATAATGAAATAGATCGCTAGAGATTTCTTCAATTTTAATTGTGACAAACCATGTAACAATCTGTGTGGCGAGTATTTTTTTTTAACTAAATTTAGAATTCTACATATAAAATTGATGTATTTAATATAAATAAGACAAATTATGTAATTGGAGGGTTAATATTATATTTGAAAATACATCTTTCAATCTCAGCCGTTTGTGAATCAGAACAACTATGTGCATAATATAAGAATAGAGATACAAATTATGCATATTGGTAGACAAAGAACGTCGTTGTAAGATGTATGAGATTTACTTTCTTTATTTTTTATTTTTACTTTTCTGCGACATATCATGTACAACGAAGTGTGTTGCTTTATTCTTATTTGATCATGCTGTAAAAAAATTGCAGAGACATTTGAAATCAAACATATCGATTACATTAGTTTTACTAGAGCAAATAATTGTAAATTTATATATTGTATACGACAACGAATATGCTATTAAAAATTGTTGAATATCAGAATGAAACAATTTTTAGAATACTCAGATTCCATTTTTTTATCAATAATAATACGAACTTAGAGTAGTTTGAGTTCACCGTCGTCTCTTGCATAAGAACAATTAATGCATGCAGCATTGCTTGTATTGATAAGTTCACAACTAGTTGCAAACTAATGATATTATGTGAAAAATCAAGAAAAGCATGGGGCGTGCATTTATTGTGTGAACATGTAGGTAAAAATCATGAACTTGATGAGAAATTATTTTAACTTTAATACTATTTAAGAACTTCCAATTCCTTTTTCTCTTGTCATTTTAATCATGAGAACTTACATTTATAATTTCAATTGTCTTTTATGATATAATGTTCTAAGATATTAGAAAAAATCAATATTATTCAATTAACAATTTGGTATGAAATGATCACTATTTCTTAACAAAAATGTTATCCAAAAGTCTTGACTGCCAGAGAGAATCTCTAATGTCCTGACACTTATTGGCAATCTCCTTACTAATTGGCACCAATTTCTCATTGTTATAATTAATCTTTGATACATTGGGAAAGTACAAAAGAATATATTAATTGTAAGCATTCTTCATATTGCAAACCATTTAAGCTAGATTGAGGTAATTATCCAACATGTATTTTTGTCGAGTGTTGTTACTAGAAAATTGCTTCACTCTACAGCAAAAAAAGGATATCGTTTGTAATTTTTGCAAGTGTTGATTTCCTCGATTCCAAGCTGTGCCGTAAATAGGAGCTACAAGGATTGTAGATCTCAAATCACTATGCTATCCCAGATCAGACACTAGCAATTTTATAATATCGTTTGTATCTTTTTCTCGGTCCAATATTTCTTCAGAGTTATATGCTTAAAAGGCTCAGTGAAGTCATTCGACCTCAATTCTCTTTCGTCACTTTCTCTTCTCCCACTGCTAATTCACTCGATCGATCTTCGTGTCAAGCTTCCGAAACATAATCCGCTTGAGATAATTTGAGAACCATGTCTCGTACCACTTCCTTTTACGTGATGACTTTGCCTTTTGTACCCGGTAAACACTGTTATATTTATTAAGGATATTGTCAATATCGAGATAAGTATATTTGAGCCGATGAAGCGAGAGCTGGATCTGGCTCCAGCAACCCTCCACGAGTCTATCTTTAACAGATCTAAATGTATGTTTTCGTCCTTTGATCTTGTCTTCAACATTTTTGTAAGGGATACATATTAGTTTTATTTTATTACGTGGCATCTGAATTTTTAATAAATATATAGGTCCCAACAGGTGCACCAAAGAGTGTCTTCCAAAGGGTGCCTCTAAAGAATGTCTTTCAAATAGTGTATGTAATAAATATATTGGTTCCAAATGTTGCCTTAGAGTTATAAATAGACATATTATCTTATTTGGACATATCTCAATTACGAATAACTTCGTCCACTTATTTTACTGAAAAGAGAAATTAATAAAAACGTCTAAAGTTTCCATCATTACGTCTGAAGAAAATCATTGATGATCAGTATTTACGCTTCCGCTTAATGATGGCATCACTTCAAAACTGTAAGTTTTAAATTATGTTTGCTATTTTATTTTGAATTTACGAATTCTGAATTGCTTGTGTTTTAATTGTAAAACACATTATGATTTTATTATTGTTTCTATCAATACACTCGTTTTTTGCAAGGAGTAACAAGAAGTCAACCCTCGGTAGTCCAATTATCTTGAAATAAGATATGCTCCTAGTCCAATTATCTATAAATTAGACATCATTAACTTCATTGATTCCACATTTACCTTTTATATTTGACAACTACATGCATTTCTCGTGGGGAACTATATTATTTAGCCACTGATATGACGAAGCATGCTCATCATTCGGCTTGGCACACTATGGATAATGTGATTTGTGGCGGGGTTAAAACTCAAGACAAGAACGTGCAAATTATTAGAAAAGCGGGAATCTCAGTGAATATAATCCATGGTGACAAGGATCAGATGGTTCCGAATTCCGATAGAGTGTAGCTACGACCTCAGATCAAGAATTCAACATGTGGAGCTCCGAATCATGAATGGCCAAGATCACAAATTCACAATTTAACAATCGTTGTTAGAGAGAAGGAATTTACAAGAGAATTAGAGGAGTTCAGGTTTTCAGCTCCAAAGACTAACTCATGTGACAGGTAAACCGGTGAGCTCCTTTGAGAGGCAATGTAGAAGACAAAAGTAAAAAAAATTGGCATTACATTCGTCAGTGTATCACCGATCAGTTCCTTTTTCTTTTAGTTAACAGTTCAAGCCTTCTATGTAGTACTTAATATCCACCTGAACCAGTATAGTTGGTTTTCAACCGGCGTTTTTAATATAAAAGAAGAAGAAGATATTTTAGTGAACTGACCTAGATTAATTCGGTTATTTAAAAAAAAAATAGATGTATTTTTCTGTTACAACTAAATTTTAAGATACTTTATCTATTTTTTTATTTTTTTATTAAAAAATATAAATAAATAAACAACTTATCTGAATCGGTAGAAATTTTAACAATCCAAACTTTTGAATTATTAGAATCGGTAAAATTCCTACCAATTTTTCTTTTAATTATGTATTCTTTCTATTTCTCTCTTTTTCTTTATATTAATTTCTATATCTCTCTTCTTTTATATTAATTTCTATAGAAAAAAAAATTATCCACATATTTTGTCCAATTTAAGAAATTGAGGGGAGTACACGTTGGCGTCTACCCAATTGCTTCAATTTGTCGAAATTTTTATTAATATTACAAAAATAATAAATTTTAAATTTTACCCACTTATGTGCAGGATTTTGAAAATTATTCAAACCAGTCAAAATCTTAGTAGTTTTCCAAATTGAGACTGGTAATATTTTGACCAGTTTCAAAAAAAAGAAATCAGTGAGATTCTCACTGATTTTGTGTGTTTTTTCTTTTTACAAAACAGAATTTTTTTTAATTTTTTTTGTATTGAAATACTAGAAATGTTTAATATATTTCTTTGAAAATAGATGAAATATAGTATAATTTGATTTATTAGAAATACTGCGACAAATAATCTGGATCAACATTTTTTAGACTAGAATTTTCGCGGCTGTAAGAAAAATTAATATATATTTCTTATATGTTATTGGAAAAAAATAAATATGCTTTGAATTTGAGTCCTTGATCGCAGTTTAAAAGTCACTTCTAGATAATACAAAAAATATTGTCATCCTTCTAGTACATTTAATTTATAAAACGTTGTATCTATTTTAAAAATTCTTTTTGAATAACAATTATTAAATAATTTAAATTTTTTTCAAAAATAGATACAATTTGTTGTTCGTACAATAATCTTTTACGTCTATTTGACTAATTTGCAAAAACATACAATTATTGAATTTTACGATTTCTTCTATTTTGAGAATATGTAGGTCCAAGAAGAGTAAGAACTGTTGAATAATAAGCTTGGACTGAAGAAATCATGAAGACCTTTATCAAGAATACATATTGTAAAATCAAATGCTTGGTAAAGTATGTGTGAGGTTGATTAAATTGAGATAAAACGTTATGAACGTTTTTAAAACGTTGGTAACGTTTTATAATAATCAGAAGCCTCAAAAGAATCAAGTTATAACGTTATACAACCGTTGTAACGTTTTACAAACGTTATAATGGTTGATAAACGTTGTAACGTTTAAAAGCTACAGAACAACTGGAGTGCAGCTGTTCAATACAAGCAATAAACGTTGTAACGTTTATAAATCGTTATAACGGTTTTGAAACGTGGTAACGGTTATAAAACGTTGTGTAACGTTTTCTAAGCTGTCAGAGAATTAAAACCCTAAATCGTATTTGAATAAAACGTTGGTAACGTTTTATGTCAAACAGCTCATTTTTGAGCTGCCACTATAAATAGACTGAAGGGATCACTTTCAAATCCATCTCAGCCGACCCTAATCATTTCAAAAGCGATTTTCTGAGAGCTTAGCCTACTCCATTGTTGTGAGAGCTTAAAACTTCAAAATC